>ABLG01001897.1:0-14401 GCA_000172435.1 Meloidogyne hapla
GTATACCACTCTATTATTTTTTTCTTTCTAGAAATAAATTTTTCTTTAAAATAATTTTAAAGAAATTATTTAAACAAGGTAAAATTTATAATAAAAAATATTATTTTTTAATATAAAAATAAATTATTATTATTAACTAATTTAAAAATGTAAAATAAAAATTATAGAATAATAATAATTTAGCAAAAACAAAATATTTAAGAAAAAATTAGATATCTATAATAATTTTTTAAAATATATCCCAGTAAATTTTGAATTTATAAAGCTAGTAAATACTGAAAATGTTAAAATTAAAATTTTGGAAATAAATAATTATTTTAAATATTTAAATAATAAATATTTTAAAATAAAATATAATTAACCATTAGTTAAAAGAAAAGATGAGCAAAACAGACAAAATGGACAAACGAACACAAAATAGAACAAATAATAAAATAAATACAAAACCTGCGCGAGTAAAATATATTAAAAATAAAAATATTTGTTTTCACAGTTAAAAATAGATGCGTGAAAATGAATAAATTTTAAAAAGAAAGGAAAATAAAGAGAAGAAAGAATAAATAAATATATAGATTTACCTAAATATGTTTACATAAATAATCCTAAAATCTATAAACGGGGATTTATTTCTTTAAAAATAATTTTGAAATTACTAACCATTTTAATAAAAAATATTTTCATTTAATTAATTAATATAAAGGTTTTTAATTAATTTAACAATTTTAATTAATAAAAAATAAATATGTACTAAATATAATTAATACAATTTATTTTTTTATTGAAATGAAATTAGTTTTTATAGCCGGTAAACGTTTCTAGGCACATTTTTGACCATAAACAAATTCTATAAATTTTATAAAAGCAGAGTTATTCATGTTGAATATATTTATGTAATTGTTTGGACATTTATTTAGTTGTGGACATTAAAAAAGAAACAGAGAGAGAGAGCTAAGCGGAAATAAAAAAGTTTTAAAATTTGAAAAATTAAATAAAATTAAAATAAAAAATTTGTATTTTTTTTAAATTATTTTAAATTAATTATTTTATTATTTAAACATTTTTTTGTTTAACATTTGTTGCAAATAAATATTTAATTTCAACAAGACTTTTTACTCATTTTTATTATTTTAAATTTAGCTTTATTTAATATTTTTTATTGATTTTTTCTTTCGAGATCCACGGATATATTTAAGTAAATATTAAATTGAAGGAATTGTTGAATATTGTTTAAGTAGTTAAATTGTTAAGTGGACGTGGAAAAGGTGGAAGAAAATGGAAGGGAAATAAATGGATATATTTAGAGAAGGAGATAAATATTTTATGATGGGACAGCCGGCAATAAAAAAGGGAGAATGTAAGGATATAAAAATAAAAGTTGGAAGAGTAATAAATAGGTAATATTATATAAAAACAAAACTTTGAAATAGATCCTTTTATTTTTAAATAAAATATATAATATTAAATTGCTTGTAGTGCTAAATTAGTACATTAAAATAACATGAAAATTATTTTTGAAAAATAAAGAAGCATGTTGAATCAAATAGATTCAATAAATATCTCTCAATTAAACCCTGCACATAAACATGCGAGTTTTCAGACTTCAGCCTAGAATATATTTATAAATTGTAACAGTATAACTCAAAAATTAAATTTAAATAAATTTTATTGGTCAAAAATAATTAAATAAAAAGGGTTCATAACTACTTATATTTGGCAAAGGAAGAAAAAATTAAGACGGCAATTGGCGTCTGTTTTTTTAGGCTTATCCTTTCTATTATGCTATTTTTAATATTTTCTCAAAGTATTTGTTACATATTATTTTGACAAGAGTTCTACTATTTTATAATTGAAAATAAACAATAATTATTTATAAAGCTTATTTTAAAGGATTCATAATTTCTTAATTTAAATATAATGAATAATAGTAGACTTTAATTATCAGAGAAATGGTTCGTTTTTAAACTAGATTTTTATTAGAGGTGAAAGAAAAACTAAACAAACACATAAAAAGAAGCAATAAGAAAATAATAGTAAAATGTGTGGAGAGTAAAAGAAATTGGGTGATTAATTGAGCATTATGAGCCAGCGGCGTTTGGCCCAGGAGGAATTTAAGAGGTGTGATCAATGAATGAATTGTAGAGATTAGTGGAACTGGAGCAAAATAATGGAATTTTTTGGCGAGGTGAATATCAATAATTTTATTAATGATTTTCTCAGAATTTTTCTGAAAAAATATTAATACTGGTATCTCAGAAAACTCTATTGAATAGGGCTGGCAAAAAATGAACGAAAAATCGAAAAATATGGTTATAAAATACAGTATTTACTCTAATAGAATTTTTCAAAGCCTCAAAATCTTCCATTCAAGTAGGTGTGCCATTATATTAGAGTAAAAACAGTATAAGGGATAATTCATAATTTTTTATGTGTAGATTCAATAAGACAAATCTAAAGGAAGATAACCGTACAAATTTCAAAGGAAGATGTTGATTTAGATTTAGGTTCAAATGTCATTTTTTGGCATAATGATAAAACAAGAAAAAAGTTTCAATGTAGGGTAGGGGACGATTCAGAGTAGCCGATTCAGAGTACGCCGATTCAGAGTACGCCCATAACGCTTTTGATTTTAGACCGATCCGAATAATTTTTATACCATTCGAAAGGTCTCGGTATATGGATTCTTTTACTTAATTGGGCCGATCTGATTCGAACAACTTACAAAAAGTTATAACCAAAAAACTGACTTTTTCTGCCTGTAACATCATTTATTGCGTGTATCTATTTGAAAAATGATCGGAACATGTTGGCTCAGTTAAAAAAAAGAATCCCCAACCCGAGACCTTTCGAATGATAAAAGAATTATTCGGATCGGTCAAAAATCAAAAAAGTTATAGGTCAAAATCGGCTACTCTGAATCGGCGACTCTGAATCGGCGACTCTGAATCGGCTACTCTGAATCGACCTTTACCGTCAATGTACGTTGTTTTTTCTTAGTTCCACGTAAATAAGTTGGTAATTATTCCATGTTTTTGTTATTTTAGCTTTTTATTCCATAAAAATTTATATTTTATCGACAATTTTGAGAAGTGTTTAAACAAATCTAAAAATAATGAAATCTGAGAAAAAAGCCACATCATCAGCAAACAAAAAGCATGCTCACTCTACTCCAACGAATCAATTACAAAATTCCACTGAAGTTCAAGGATCTGTTTTACCAGCAACTTCAACATCTTCATTAACTAACAAAAAATCCTCAAGGCTACAACAGCAGCAGCAAAAACAAATGTTCAATGAGGCTGCAGTTCGCAATAATTTTTATGTAATTTATTTAATTTTTTTAATCATGTAATTAGGTCGAAAATATTTTAAATTTTAGGTACTAGAACAGAGTCGAACCTGTCAATCTGCCGTTTCTGGGATAGCCAGTGGAATTCTTGGACTTACCGGAATTATTGGATTTGTCTTTTATTTTGTTTGTGTTCTCATACAGGTTTTATTTAAATTAGAAAATTTTGTGATAATTTTTGACTGATTATGTTAGTTTTTTTGGTAATTTTCAAGTTTGTGACTCCCCTTTTTCCTTTCTTCCCAAAAAAGAGTAAAAATGGTCAATAAAGGATTAAATTGGAATGAAAGAATTACTGGAAGTAAGGGGAAAGAATGAATACTATTTTCAAAATTATTTTCTGATTTTATAAAGATACTTCCACATTTCGGGACTTATGGCCAGTTGGTCTTGTGTTACATGCGACAGCCGGTGCTCATTCTAATCTTGGCATTTAGATTTCCTAATTTATTTGCCAAAATGAATAGGCTGACTTTGAAGAAATAAAGCCAATGATCTAGAACTTGAGTAGGCTGACGCATGTAACCAAGACCAACTGGCCATAGGTCCCGAAATGTGGAAGTATCTTTAATAAATATCAGAAAATAATTTTGAAAATAGTATTCAATTCTTTCCCCTTACTTCCAGATGAATTCTTTCAAATGTACTCAATTTAATCCTTAATTGGACCATTCTAGTACTCTTTTTTGGGAAGAAAGGAAAAAGGGGAGTCACAAACTTGAAAATTACCGTTTTTTTTAATTTTCAGGCACTTATTTGGGACTATAAAGCTGGTTTTCAATGGACCTCATTTTTCACTAAACGATCACTTTTGGTTGGACATTCTTTAATTGGCGGACTTTTCACTTATGTGCTCTTTTGGGTTTTTGTTTATGGATTAGTCCACGTTTATTGATTTTTGATAGTTTCTTGTGTGAAAAGAAATATTTGGTGCTAATTTTAATTTTAAAATTTAGATTTAAAAAAAAATTTATGACCATTAATTTTCACACGTTTTCCAATCCTTCCAAATGTTCTTTATCTTGATTTTTATTGATTTTGGAATAAATAATACATTAATAAAATTTTCTATTTTTTATGTTTTCTTCAATAAATATTTTCATTTAAATCTATACATAAATTTAAATTAATTAAATTGCCATAGAAATGAAATGTTCCAAATGTACTCAATTGGAGAATGAATTGGAACAAAAGAGTGCTCAGATTGTTCACTATGAAGGCAAAATTCGAGGTGAGGTTTTTTAGTTGTTAAACTTAATCAATAAGTTTTTTCAGATACGGTTAGTGCATACAAAATGCTGGAAACACAAAAACAGTCGCTAGAAGTTGCGTTGAGTGTTCTTTCTGAAAAAATGCCAGATGAAACAAATGGTGAGGGAAATCAAGGAGAAGGTAATGGAATTGAATCTTCAACTGAAACTTCGTCAGCAAAAGGAGAAAGTGAAGAAAATGATAAAATATCCTCTAAGGTGACTAATCTTTTTAAATTCTTTTTTTTTTAATTTGATTATCGATTTGTAATTAATTTTTAGCCCAAAAGTCAATTGGAGTCTTTACGTGATGCAATAACAACTTTGACTTTAATAAATAAGGTTAGTATTTTAGAACATGTTCATTGTAAGTAGCTTTCCTGTTTATTTTAATCTCTTAACTCTTTAAATATTAATTTTTTTCAGCGCAAGGAAATTGAGTTTAAACACGACAGACGCACTTTATTGGTTTGTTTTAAATGAGCTTCCTCGAGCTTATCTATGAATTTTTATTTTTGAAATTGAGTTTTTGTTGAAATTACTACTTTTTTTTTCTTTTAAAATACTTTTCTAGGAAGCAAAGGATGAAGCCCTAAAACGGGCTGCGAAATTTGAGGATCAACTTAATCAGCAACTTCAAAAAACAAAATCACAAAATTTGGTATTATTTTGATTATTTCTTGGAATAATAGTCGACAAATTTCAGCGTCGTCTTAAAGAGCAATTAGCCGAATCGCAATCTGAGTTGGAACGATCATTGACGGAGCATGGAATGATTCTATCTGAAGTGCAACAACAATATGGCCGTGAAAAGAGACGTTCAGAAAATCTCGAAAATCAGGTTTTTTCAATGTTTTAGGAAATTATTGTAAAAATACCAACCTAGATTTATAAAATTTATTTCAACAGATCACGGAAATGAGCCAACGTCTTGCTTCAAAAGATGATTTGCTAAAACGAGCAGAATTACAATTAAAGGAATTACCCAAATTGGAAAGAGAAATACGTGCACTTCAAAAGAAGGTTGAATTGACTCCTGGTGTCTGTGTTATCCGTAATGAGCTTGAGAATGTTAAGGTATTCTATTTAATCTTGGATATGATTAAAAAATATTTTAAGATGATTCATTATATTTTATTTATTTTAGGCAAATTCCGAACAAGAAGTTACCACTTTAAGAACTAGATATGCAATGCAAAGTGCACAAATGAGAGAACGCGATTCTCGTATTGAACAATTAGAGAAACGATTGCAAGAAATTAGTGAAAAATATGCCGTAGCCGAGCATAAAAGCAATGAATTTGTAGAAAAATGTAATGAATTGGAAAAGGAATTAGCAAAGAATTTGGAAAAAACTAGAAGTTTAGAAGAGGAAAAAAGGAAGCAGAAATTGGCAAATTATTTTTTAGAAGTAGATGAAAATGAAAATGTGGAAAAATTGATAGAACGTTTTAATGCTTTATTTAAACAGATCAGCGAACTGCGACCAGACTTTGATTTTGCTGGTTTGAATTTGAAAATTATTTTAAACTTCAATTAATTTAGCTTTGCTTCCATTGGAATTTTCTTCAACTAGTTTTAATCAACAAATAGCCGAATCATCGTCATTAATTAACAGCGGAGATCCAAATATAACTAATCGTTTGAGTCCAGCAATTCTAGGAGCAAACAGTCCAGAAATAAGTCGAAACACTTCTTCAGTTAGTTTATCAGCTGCAGGTGGGGTTGGCTATTGTGAATCTTGCTTGGCCTCTCGTCAGGAATTGGACATTTTTAAATCACGTATCGGACAGCTTCAGTGCAAACTTAGTACTTTGGAAACTAACCATGAACGGACAAAAAGAGAACATGAAAGTGTCAGTTTTAATTTTTGAATAATATTAGTTCTATTACAATTTTATTTCAGGCAACAGATTTGTTGCGAGAACGGATCCTTGAGTTGGAAACTAATCAAAATAAGCGATATGCACAACTAACTGCTAATGCTAGGGAAAAAGGTATTTTTCAAAAATTGGATTTTTCTAATAAATTGTAACATTTCGATTTTTAAGTTGCGGAATTAGAAGAGGAGCTGCAAAAACAACGAAATCGAATGCTTGAAATTGTTGCTGAAAAGGATCGAGAAATTGAATTTACAAAGTGGAAGCTTTAAATTTTTGTCAAATTAAAATTTATTTTAAGAAGCAGTTTAGCTGCATTTTATGCTCGTAATTATGGACCTTCTCCGCCGTTTGGTGATTCACAGCACAATCTTCCAATGGATCCTCCACAACAATTAACAACAATGAAATATTCCACTTCACCTCCACTCGATAGCCCAGGACTTCTTTCCTCATCTAACCAGCAATCACATAAGAAAGGTAGAAAAATGTGTTGACCTAAATTATACATTACCAGCATTTCGCATTGGTAAACCACCTGTATCTCCACTCCGTAAAGACACTGTAGGTAGTTTGGATATTCGCAGGGATTCGACTGAGGATCATGTTTGTGTTGCATCTTCAGAAGTTGGCTGTGGCAGTCCTATTTCATTAACTCAGTCACATGAACAATTGGAGTTTTCGGGTTTGTTATTATCGTTAAAATTTTATAAATTTATATCAATTTAAATTACTTTTTTCATGATCTCATTTTCAGCATCTTTCCAGTCATCTTTGCATAATCGACGCAAATCCAGTCGTCCGGTCTCTTTTCCTTTTGGAGGAGAAGGCTCATTGACAGCTGGCGCTGCAGCTCGTAATATATTTTATGAGCAAGAACTCTGCAAACGTGAACAAGAAATTGGGGAATTAAGGTAGAAAATTTTAATCTTTATATTCTGTAAATAATAACTTTTTTATAGAAATGTAATTCGACTTCTAGAAATGAAAGTACGTGACATTGAGCAAGCAATGTTATTAAAAGATGTTCAATACCTACAAATAATTGAGACACTCAAAGAGGAAATTCGTATCCTAGAAAGTATATTTATATTAACAATATTTAAAAGAGTAATTTTTATTATAGGTCGGCTTTCTTTGGCAAGTTCACAAACAAATTTGGCATATTTAAGAAATATTTTTGTTCAATTTTTGAATCAAAATTCTGCCAGTGGACGTAAACACATACTTAAAGCAATTGGTTTGTTTATTATTAGATTTTTTCAAAATAATATGAACCTCCAAAGGAGCCGTTTTACAACTTACTTCGATTGAAATGGGTCGTGTTGATCGTTGGTCGCATTAAAGATTTGGAAGAAATATAATATTTTTATAAACATTTAGTATATTTTATCTGTGATTATTTTTTGATTTTTTTATTTCACTTCTTTTGGGGTATCTTTAAAGTTTTAGTTTTTTAATAGATTAAAATAGTTTCCAATTTTTAAACAAATATTAATAAATTTTACTTTATTTAATTGAATTTCTTCGTTTATGTTTTTACGTTTTGTATATTTTTCTTAACATTTTATTTAATTAAATACTTACATTTAGAAATTTATCACTAAACTAATGAGTGCGGCAGCAACACAACGCCTTCAAGCCAAGCGGCAGACTTTGGATGAGGCCTATGCACCTCCAGCAAATTTTCTTGAGATTGAAGTTGTGAATCCTGTATGTTTTTTTATATTTTGTAAATGGGTAATTCTTAAGTTTTTACACCGATTAAATAAATCTTTATTAGATAACCCATGGAGTTGGTAAGAATCGCTACACTGACTACGAAGTTCGATTGCGCACCAATTTGCCTGTTTTTAAGCAGAAGGTTTTTTTAATTGCTTTGTAAAATCAAATTTGTTAAATGAAAGAGTATTTGACTTTAATTTTTTATAAACTATTTTATAGGAATCGAGTGTTAGGCGACGTTATTCAGATTTTGAATGGTTGAGGAATGAGCTTGAACGTGATAGCAAGGTTTTTGAATTTATTAATTTAAAGCATTTTCATAATTATTTTATTTTTCTAGATTATTGTTCCTGTTTTGCCAGGTAAAGCATTGAAGCGTCAACTTCCATTTCGTAATGATGATGGCATCTTCGAAGAGACTTTCATTGAAGAACGACGCAAAGGACTTGAGCAATTCTTAAACAAAGTAGCCGGGTAAGTATTTGATATATTTTAATTTTTATAAAAAATATTTAGACATCCATTGGCGCAGAATGAAAAATCTTTACACATCTTCCTTCAAATGACTGAACTTGACAAGTGAGTTTTATTTTATTTTTTTAAATTTTAATAAATAATTTATTTTTAGTCATAATAATTCCGTTTTAAGGAACTACA
The DNA here is from genome assembly GCA_000172435.1 of Meloidogyne hapla. NCBI lineage: Eukaryota > Metazoa > Nematoda > Chromadorea > Rhabditida > Meloidogynidae > Meloidogyne > Meloidogyne hapla. Next base: position 8,859 of record ABLG01001897.1, read on the forward strand.
TCCCGGGTCGGATTCGAACTGCTTGACTAACTTAAATATTTAAATATTGAAAGGAGAGAAGCTCTCGTTTCTTTGGGAATTAATTCACTAAATCAGCAAATTTTATGACCAGTATATCCCTACATAAATATACTAATTTTAATTCCACCAGATTGCGACTTACTATATTTGTGCAAATTTTGCACTAATCTCCATAATTTGTATATTTATATATTATTTAATGATATAAACAAGTTTTCCTAAATATTTTTGATTGAAAAATAAAATATGTCGTTTTATATTAGGAAAAGAGTAAAAATTAAAACGTTTTTTATTTAAATAGTTAAGTGAAGAAAAATAAAATCATTAATGTGGTGAATATTATGGAGATTTTACTAAATCTATTTGAAAATTTTCTTTCATTCTCCCCGGATGTTGCCATTGCCCAATTATTGCCAATACGGGTAGGAATATCAGTTCTTCCCCGTAGATGGAAAGGTGGTGGTTGTCTATCAGCCTCCTCCCAATTTTGTGGAATAGCAGTTGGGGCTAATGAAAATTATTGTTTTTGGTAAAATAGTTAAGTTAGACCTTGCGGTCTTTCAAAACCAATAGGTGAATTACGCGGTGACATTCTGTCTAAAAACGATCCAATCCTGTTGCGGTCCATACCATTTTCCCCATCATCAACAGAACCACTATTAACTATCGACGCTACGGTTGGAATGCTGATGCCATCAAGATGTTGTGGAGGTAACTGAAAGTTTTAAATGATTAAGTTTTTGGATTTTAATTTATCTAACCAATGATTGTTGAAGTGCGCCTTCTACATAATCGGGACCAGAATTAATTCCCTGGAGTTGGGGATGTTGTCGAACCAAAAATGTGTTTGGCCTTGGCAAGAATAACTAAACGTTACGGTAATAAAAAATACCTGTGCAGATAGTGTGGTTCAATATTTGCATACCCACCATATTTTTGAGGGAAATAGGGAGTTGGTAATGTTATAGGATCAGCTTGAATGTATTTGCATGTGAATATTATAGCAATTATTACTTTCATCTATAACTCCATAAAAGAAAAAAACTCTAGGGATTGCTTTTTTAAATACAAAATTTTTATTAGAAAAAATTCTAAGAGTTTACTCTCCAAAACAATTTACAATCGAGTGAGAACCTTTAAGGTTTCAAATTTTACGTGTTTTCAAATTGCGCAAAAGGAGAATGTTTTTAGTTATTTTTATTGCTTTACAGTACAAAATAAAAAATAAACAAAAGCACTTATTAAAATTGTTATTGTTAAATAATTCACTTTTAAATATTCCTTTGGCTTTTACAAACTTTTATATTCTTAAATTGTTTTGATTATAAACTCTTAAATATGTAATTCACATAATGTAATAACATTAACAAAAATTGTTGACCAAACGCAAGAATGAGAAATTTGTCTTTTGTTAAAAAAGAATTGCCGCTTCGAAGCAAAATATACGTACACAAAAACACATACCTCATTGTATGATTTAATTTGTAATTTCTATTTAAAAACGTAGAAAAATTTCGTTAATAAGACTGAATATGTATGCATTTTTACTAAATCGGGAGAACTATGAATAAAGTGCTGTAATGTAAAAGAAAAGAAAGAGGCGAGTATAAAGAAAACTACATTTTGTATAGCAATTCTTGCTATAATATTTAAACTGACATTTTTCTTTTATTATTGTTAGATAAATAGAAGAGCTATTGTTTTACCTCAAACTTACTTGGCTGGGGCGCTCCTGCGATCAAGGAGGTAGGGCGTCTGTGATGAGACTTCCCCATTGCACTTATGGGAGAGGTTGACTCGCAGGGCGGCTCCGAACCGGGGTAGGCCCACAGCTAAATTTTTGAGTGTGGGGGATGGCGTCCGCGCTTCCCCTTTAAAATATCTCATTTTTCACATTAAGTTGCAATGTAAGATGTGTAAGATTAAACGTCTGAGTTATCGAACAAACGCCACTGGGTTAATTCGACGATTGTATTTAGAGAGGATTCCATGGTCTAAGCATAAGAGGTCAATTATAATAAAAATAAAAATTTGAAAACAGAAAACTATAGGATTATTTCCTTTCTACAAGGGAAACTCTGTTTAGAACATAGAAAAAACTCATAATTTTATACATATTATATGGATCCGACGATTGTATTTATAGATGCTTGAATGTGAATGATTCTGTACACGGTAGAAATTATATATAATGTATACGAAAACCCATGCACTCTACAATAAAAATAAAGATTTTAAGGGGGAAGCGCGAACGCTGTCCCCCACACTCAAAAATTTAGCTGTGGGCCTACCCCAGTTTGGAGCCGCCCTGCAAGTCAACCTCGCCCTCAAGTGCAATGGGGAAGTCTCATCACAGACGCCCTGCCTTATTGATCGCAGGAGCGCCCCAGCCAGGTAAGTTTGTGAATTGTCAAACACTCTAAACTAACATTGCAATAAGAAAAGAAAAGTGTCAGTTTAATATCATAGCAAGAATGGGAACACAAAATGTATGGGTCTCTTTATGTTCTCTCATTTCTTTTTTCCATCTACATTGTAGTACTAAATTACTTTTTATCTTATGTTTGCATTCTCTCTAATTTCCTTTTTCTCATATTTGTCCATTTTAGATAAACAGTATTTGGGCGCCAACATTAGGACACGGGCGTAGTATTAACAATCCGAATTTGGTTACCTATGACCAATTCACCACGAAAATTTTTATTTAAAATAAACTTTTATTTTTTTCAATTTATTTATTTCTCATTTTATAAAAAATTTCATTCAAAATATTATTCTTGTTTGAAAAGCAACACAAAGCAATTCTTCACCATTATTACGATTATTAACCAGTCGTAAACGAAGTTCGTAAGGTGGCTGAAAAATGGAAAAATATTAAAATTAAATTATTTATCTAAAAACTTTATGATCACGAAGCATTAGTCTCAACATTGCTAGAAAAACATGTGATGGCTCTAATCGTAATTCGAGAACTTGGCGGCCTGGAAAAATTGGGCAACCATCATTGCCTTCACATATATCAATTAAATCCCTACCAAAATTATAATTTAAATATTATTTTTTTTAAATATTTCTTTATCTTACAATGCCCCAAATGTTGGAATATTTATCCAGCCACAACCTAACCAACCAACTTTTCGTCGTAATAAAACAACTTCCGCTCTCATACTTTCAAAGCTTTTAAAATAATTTTAAAAGAATATTTAAATTAATTATTTTAACCTTTTTGTAGCATAACTAGTTAAATCCATAAAAATCCGTAAAATTGGTGTTATATCACTTAATTCTAATGGATATTCATAATGACCACTTCGATTGGCTAATGCTGTATCATGTACAACAAAAATTGGAGGTCCATTCTCTGGATCAGAACAAGTAAATGCGAAACTAATAAATATATATTTGGATAACTAATTAAAAATACGGTGAATTAAATGTTCCATTTGGATACATAGAACAATCCTCATTTGTTAAATCATTTAATTTAAATTTTTGTTTTTCATTGTCCTCTTCTCTCTCTTCTCCATTTAATGATGAAAATGTTGGAAAATCAGCAGAAATATAAAAAAACCCTGCAGCATTCATTTTACTATGTCCATTGGCGTTATTATGCCTTTTTGATTTTTGGTGATATTGATGAATTGGTATTTCATTTAGTTGATATCTTAATTTTAAAAATTTTTTATCCTTCTATTAGAATTTTAGAACGGTGAATTAAATGATTTCCGACATTATTCGAAAAAATCAAAATTTAATTTTAAAAATATACGGAATTAAACTACTTATAAATATAAAATAAATAAAATAATTAATATAATAATTAAATTTTTTTCTTAAAAACTAAATAAATTAATAACATCAATTGACTTAAATAAATAAAATAACCTTTTTATATTAAAATTATTATTTTTATATAAATTTAAAGGTAATTGCCATCTTTCTTCTCTAATAATTTCTTGATGACTTAAATAACTTTCAGAATTTTTATTTCTTCCTTCCTCCCATTCTCTTTTAATTCTCCAAAAATTATTTCGATTATTATTTTTAAATTCATTTATTTTAATTGAAAATATTGGTAAAATAAATAAATTAAAATAATATAAATAAATCATTTAATTAATTAAAAATTAATTTTTTTTTGAATTTTAAAAGAATTAAATAAATAATTTACAATTAAAAGGATAAAAATAGAGAACTTTTCTTCGCTGTCTTTAAAAAAACAAGTTTATTTATTTATTTTTATTTATTTAAAAGTTGCTCTTTCTGTTTCTAATAAATAGAACTTGGAAAAAGATTTAAGGAACAATGAAATGGCCGAAGAAATTTGACCTTTACATAAATTGGATATTTTTATCTTAAAAAATTTAAAATATTTTTATTTTAAAAATTGTTGTGCCAAAAATTTTTAAAATTTATTTGAACTGTTCGGACTATGTAAGAATTGTGTTTAGTTTAAAAATTATTTCAAAAAACAATTTATTTATTTATTTATGATTAAAATGAGATAAATTATTTAATAGAATTAAATACATAATGAGCAAAAAAGGAAATATATTTTTATATTGATTTTTTAAATTAAAATTACTATTAAATTTCAGCCAATATCCATTTCTTCAAAATCTTCTTTCCCTTCTTTTAAATAATTTTCTTTAACTTGAAATGTCGATTGTAAATCCTAAAAAATATTTTTTTTTTAATTTTTAAAAATATTCCAAAAATTTTCTTAAAAATTTAATATTTTTAATTTATCTCTAAAAAAGTACAAAAATCTAATTTTTTAAGTAAAATCAAACTTAAGCTAAAAAACTTAACACAATCAATAAAATTATAGAAATATAATTGGAAAAATTTAAAAAATTATTTTTTTTATTTTGGGTGCACACCCTTTTTTGGCTTAGATTTAGCTTTATTAAAATTTCCAAAATTTATATTTAAAAAATTTGTTTACCAAAAAACTGTTTTCTTCTTCATTCATTTCATTAATATTATTTTTTCCATTATTTTCTTCAATTTTAATTTCTTCAATTTGTGGTTTTGAAGAATTAAATAAAAGAGAAGAAATAGAAGGTTGAACAAATAAAATTAATTCATTTCCAATAATTTTAGATTTTGGCCTTAAAAATTTAAAAATTAATTTAAAAAATAAATTTTCAAAAAACTTAAGTAAAAGAGCAAAATCTCTTTCATTTCCTTCATAAATAAGTTGACGTAATTTTTCGGTAAGAACAATTTTTTGGTTTTCATCTTCATTTTCTAAATCTTCGTCATCTGCCTCTTCAAAATTATAATGGTCTCCAACTGTTAAATTATGAAGGTACTAGTGCCGTTCCCCCCCCCCCCCCCCCATAAGCCCCGCCCCTTTTCCTTTCTAGTACTCAAAATGGTCAGACGAATTTCTTTTATATTTTTTTTCATCTTTTTCTTTATTTAAGAGAGTTGTAAACTTATTGAGTCATTTATTTCTGCGTTTCGGAACCTATGGCCAGTTGGTCTGGGTACATGCGTCAGCATATTCATTCAAA
>ABLG01001896.1:0-20727 GCA_000172435.1 Meloidogyne hapla
TTATCCAGTTATTTTAATTAAATGTGATAATCTGAAATTTATTGGTAGTTTTCAATTTTTTTGTTTATAATGTTTTTCAACATAATTAATTATTTTTTACCGTTTTTCAAATCTAAAAATATTTTTTTATAAAAATTTATTTATTTAGTGAAAATAAATTAAATATTTTTCTTAATCCTTGATGAATAAAATTATTATTTTTGCTTTATTTATTTTTAGCATTTTGCCATTTGAAGTTGTAGGACCAAATGGTAATTTTTAAATTTTATATATAAAATATATATTAATAAATTTAAAGGTTGTAATATTTTTAAAAAAATTATGAAAAATATAAAAATATTAAAAAATAACAATCAAGGTATTAAAATAATTAAATATTTTATTTAAATAATTATTTAAGAGGCAAAATATTTAATTAAAATAGACGATACAGAAAAAATAACCATAAAAATAATTGATGATATTAAAACTTTTCTTTTTACAAACGAGCAAATATCTTTGGATAATATTAATTACGTTAGAGTTTTTTATATAAAATTAATTGAAAGGGAAAAATTAATTTATTTATTTTCCTGTTTCAATTAAGTTTATTTTAATTTAGTTTGCAAATATTTTTATATTAAATCAACAAAATTATATTGACCAAATTAAAGAAGAAGAAATAAATTATTTTAATCAAAATGAAAGAATTGAAACAATTTATTCTTTATTAACTAATTATGATACAATTATTAAAGAATATTGTAATAAAATTTTGAAAATCTTCTAGAACGACCAGCATAAAAAAGATATTGTTAAAGATACTAGAAAATTTAAAATCTTTTAATTTATGTAAAATTGGATTTATGTTTATGTTTGCTAAATTTTTATTAGAAAAAATAATTAAAAATAAAACAGAAAATGAAAATAGTGAGGAAATAAATTGGGAAGAGGTTTGGAGAAAATAAAAATAATTAAAAATAATTTTTAGGAAACGGAAGAATTTTTAAATATTTCTTTTAAAATTTGGGAAGAGGCAAAACAAATAAATTTGGGAAATACTGGAAGGCATAAAATAAAAACAAAAAAAGTAAATATTTTTTTGAATTTTCTTTTAAATTTATTTTAAATTTAAGTTTAAAAATAAATTTAATATTCTTAAATTGGAAAAATTTGAGAAAGAAATTAAAAATAAATATGGAATTAATGAATTTAATGAATTTGATTAATTTATTAAATTTAGAAAGTTTATTTTAATTTTAGAGTTGATATTTTCGGGGTTAATCTTTACAATGACAGTTGTTTAATTAACTAAAAAACTTTTATTTCTTTTGTTGGGTTGTCTGATAATTTATTTTATAAAATATTTATTTTTTTTATAACTAAAATTAATTTTGTTTTAATTATTTATTTTGTTACCTAACATTCTATAGATTATTTAAATTACATTCAAATTATTAAAAAAACTTTTATTTATTTTTAGTAAATTATTATAAATTTTATATAATTTATTTTTATCTTGTAGATTTTTAAAATTAGTAAAAATATTTTTAACTTTAAAATAATTTTTATTAAAAAAAGTAAAAGTAATTGGAAAATTAAAAAAATTAAATTATATATTTCTTTTTAAAACTTTTAAATTAGTCTTTACATAATTAATTCGTCTTTAAAGGGGGTACAATATAGAAAGATATTATTAATTGAAGTTACAATAATTAAGAATAATTAAATTAAAATAAAAATATATTTAGTAGATTATCAATTAAGAGAATTAATTTTAAAATATTAAATAAAAATTTAAATTATAGGTGTTCCAAAAGCAATTTGTCTCTTTTCAATATCTAATTCATTAATTCCTCTAACAAATTTGAAAAATCCATTTAATTCTCCCCATTTATTTCCAAAAGAATTTACTCCAAGCCAATATTTTTGAAAACTTCCATCAGAACAAGTATAATTTCCATAACCAATTAAACGAACTGCATGTCCAATACAACCACCATTAAAACCTCTACCAGCACAGGGACTTTCTATATAATTGTAAATACCTGATTTGTAATTCTAAAAAAATATAAAAAATGTTTATTATTTAAAAAAAAATTTTTGGGAATTTTTTTTACCTCAACAAAATCTTTGTGAAGTAAAAAAGAAGCACTGATTGATCCATTATTAAAGATTTCTTCTTTCATTAAATTTTCCCAAGATTTTTGTCCTTGAGGTAAATTAGTAGAATATAAAGCTTTTACATTTTTTGCTTAAAAAATAAAAATTAATTTTTTAAATAAATTATTTTACCTTTTCTTTTGTCTAATTCATATTCAAATGTTTCATTTCCATAAGCTGTATTTGAACAAATTTCTTTACAATTCTTTTTAAATGCATATTGTGGAATAGTTTCTGATTGACTAATAGGTGGAAATGGATATGGAATACATCCACCCATTTGATAATTATGTCCACTAACAACCCCAACTTTTTCAAACCATTGCCAGGCTAAACCTGATGAACCACCAGTACAGCTAAAATAAAATATTTGAAAAATGAATTCTTGTAAAGGTAAATAAGAGACCAAAATATATTTCTATTTTTAAATAGGTGAAAAACGAATGGAAATTTCTGCTGGGGCCAATCACAATTACGGAGACAAACGACAATCGATACGATATTCGACAAATATATCGTTTATCGTCTGACATATGTCGTTTGTCGTCTGAATATATCGTTTGACGACATCATGGCAAATATCGTTTATCGTTTGTCAATTGTCTTTTATCGTTTGTCCCCGGAGATACAATAGAAAATTTGTACATTTTCGTGATTTTTAAAAATTCATAACTCGGCTCATATTTGACCAAATCAGAAGCGGTTTTCTTTATTAGGGTCAAAATCTGTACTAGAATTACATATATATTTATATCAAAAGATAGAGTGGCTTATTCTCTATATTATCTGAAAAAATTAAAATTTTAAATCAATTTTCCATAAAGTTATGAAATCTTGAACATAGAGGTACCTAGTTGAAGAACGCGTCCAATCCTTTTTTTTATTTTCCCTCAAAAATGAGTACCTTTACGCTAGAGCGTATAAAATATTCAATTCTAAAGAAAATTCTTTGAAACTTATATAAAAAATAGAACACATCCAACTCTATCTAAAAATATTTTATTTGAAATTTCTAAGTCGAATTTGGATTTTTAAAAAATTTTTAGAAGCACGAACGACAAATATAAGGGACGGTGTTGAGCGTCGAGCAAATTTGTCGTTCAACTACCGTAGTTTTCCACTTGTTACCGTAATATTTTTCCATCCGAAACGACAAACGACAAATATCGACGACAAACGATAAATTTCGGACGACAAACGATACAAAAGGGACGACAAACGACAAACGATAAAAATTGTAATTGTTACTGGAGGTAAACGACAAACGACGTATTCAGACGACAATCGAAAAAAATATATCGTATCGATTGTCGTTTGTCTCCGTAATTGTGATTGGCCCCTGGGGAAGATTTAAAATTTATAAAACTATCCTTCAATTTTTTAGTAATCTAAGAACTCTCTCTTTTACAAAAAATAATTTATATTTAACTAACGCATCAAGATTAGGAGAATCAGAACAAACAGCAGTATCATATGCAGAAGAGAAAAAAGAATCTGTCACTTCTATTGGAATTTTATTTTTAACCATTTCAATACATCTACGGTCAGTAAAAGATGAAGTAGCAGAAACTGCCCAACAATCTTTACAAAGTGATTGGTCTCGAATATTGTTAATTCTATTTTTTTTAAAATAAATTTATTTAAAATTATTTTACTTACATTTCTGTACATTCTGGCCATTTATCTCTAATATCAAAAACATAATCATCACAAGTCACATTTGCTTAAAAAAATATTTTTTTATTAAAATTCTAATTAAGTTAAACAAAAATACTAGGTTCTCCATCATTATCTTCCAAAACAATTTTCCCTACAAATTTCAATTCTGGTTCAGTAACATTTGATGGTTCTATTCTTGTCAAAGTGCGTGTTTCTGTTTCTTCCATACCCTGAGGTAACACATCGCCCCCCAGCATTTCAATTTCTTCATCACTTAACAAAGCTAAAGGCTCATTTATACCACTCTAAGATTTATATTTTTAAAACTTATTTATTTTTATTTTACCTTCCATTTTCCTTTTAAACCTTTTGCTTGTTTCTTTTCTTTTATTAATTTTGATAAATTTTTATTTTTTCGACCTAATCTTGTTTCTTTTTCAGATTTTCTTAAATTATTTCTTCCTTTAAGTATTTTTGCCTTCTTTTCTTTTTCTTTTAGTTTTTCTTCATTTTCATTTTCTTTTTTATTTTCATCCACTTTTTGATGTTTATTTTCTTCTTTATTTTCATTTACTTCTTTAATCTTCTCATTTTTTGAAGATTCTTTCAGGGTTTCTTCTATTTTAGTTTTTTCTGATTGTTTTTTCTTTTCATTATTTGAAAGAGAATTATTTTTATTTTCATCTAAATTAATTATTAAATCTTCTTTTTTATTTTCTTTTTCCTTCCCTTTGGCATTAATAATTATTTCTTTTTTAGATTCTTCTTTGTCAACTTTGTTATCATTTTTGTTTTCTCCAATTTTAGCTTCTTTGTCAATAATTTCAGTTATATTTGTCTGTAAATTATTTAAAAAATATTTTAGAATTTTAAATAAATTTAAAATTTAATATTTTTATTCAGAATGATTTGTGAATAAATTTTTGCAGTTTATTTCCAAATCACTCCACCCCCACCAAGTTAAGTTGATTTATTACTGAGAATTGTTTATGCTATTCAATAAATTAAATATACCAAAAGGTATTCAAATAAGTATTTAAATACTTATAATTTGAACAAATCAAAAAATGATATAATTTTGACAAAAATAGAAATAAAGACACATTTTTAATTAAATATTCTCAATTAATTTTAATAAAAAAAATTAAAAAATGTAAATGATCCTCTTTTTGTTTTAATATTTTAAATTTTTACCTCCTCTTTTTGTCCATGTTGTTTTTTATTTTTATTTTCTTTAGTAGCATTTATTAAAACAAAAATAATAATAATAAAAAATAGAAAATAAAATAAAAATAAATTAATAAATTTCATTTTTTTTGTTTTATAAATTTAAACTAAATTATAGATAAACTGAAATAAATACCTAATATATGTAATATTTAAATTTGACCTAGAATAAATTTTAACTATTTCTCTTTAATAACAACCTTTAATAAAAATACTCTTAAAAATCAGAATGGCAAAAAATTATTAGTAAAATTTATTTATCTTTTTCTCTAAAAATTTACCTTTTAATGTTGATTTTGATGATGAAGGTCTTTTCTCTCTCATCGTTTTCAAGCAAGGCAACAAGTTTTTAAATAAATACATAAATAAATTATGCAGAAAATAACATGAAAGGCGTTCATTTTTAAATTATCGTTCCAGTAATATTAACAAATTTTCTTTAATAAAAAGAAAAAACAAATATTTTGTTTTTAAAATTTATTTTTATTAAGATTTAACAGAAAAATATTTTTATAAGAAAATACGTTATTTTAGAAACTAAAATTATAAGAATTAAATAGAAAAAAAACATTTTAAATATAAAACATTAAAAACATTTTATATATAAATTCACATTACCTATCTCTACGAATGTCTAACAATAATGGTCTTGAATAAATATAAACTATAATAAACTTGTTTTGCTTCACAAAGATTACTTATCAGTGCTGGTATAGCTCCGGATTATAGCTCCAGAGCCGGCTCCGGAGCCGGAGCTTCATTTTGAAAATGCCGGAGCCGGAACCAGAAAAGGTTCAAGCACTATTACCTATAATTTAAGAATTATATAATGTTAGGGATATTATTTAGAGAATTAAGTAAATGGCTTCAGATTTAAAGATAAAAAGAAACTTGCTAATATGGCTGAAGGTGCTGCTAGTAAATTATATAAATTGTAATATGTAGAAATAAAAAAATTATACAAAAATTATAAATAAAAATTAATTTCCCATAAATATTAATCACAATAATCTCTATTTTTTATTTATTTAAATATGTATGTAATGCTAATATTAATTTCATTAATAAAATTTTCATTTATTAATAAATTATTATTAATTTTTATATAAATATTATTTTTTTTAAATAAAAAAATGAAAAGAAAAGTTCTTCCACAATTTCTTTTAAAATTATTTTTAATATTTTATTTTAAAATTAAATATCTCAAAACATCGGAAGAACAAAACGAAAATGAAGATTCAAAGTATTTAATTATTATAAAATTATTAAAAATATTAAGTTTATTATTAACTGATAAACATTCAATACCTTACCTAAGTTTGGATCAATGTATGTTACGTCCAGGTCAACATGAACATTTATCTTATTCTTTGACTTTTAGAAGACGAAATAAATTTCTTTGTGATAAGTAAAATTAAAATAATTTTTAATTAATTATTTAAATAATTTATTAGATTAATAATTTGTTACCCAAGTCAGTTGAGTGGACAAAATACACTAAATGGAACAATTATGTCAATTCCCTATAGATTACGAGATTCTAGAAGGGTAAAGATTTGATTAAAAAACTAAGAAAAATTATAGTTTAGCAAAATTTTAGAAGAATTTTCTATGGGTAAACAGACAAAATAATTTTGTTTTGAAAGAATAAATAAATATTGTCGATACTATTAAATATTTTTTCATTTTTCAAAAATATTTTTGACCATTTAAAATTAATTTATTAAAATAAAATTAATTTTGTAGAATTTAATTACCAAACAATGTGAAAATGAAAGGAAAAATCTGATGAAAAATAAAACACATTCTGATTTGATTTCAATTCCTTGGCATGGCATTTTAATTAATACTAAAATTAAAAATGGAGTATTTCTTACAAAAATTTCTTTATCTATAACAAACAAAACGTAAGCGATTTATTAATTTTTAATAAATAAATAAAATTTATTTATTTATTTTAGTTATTTAATAAATAATACAGAAGTATTTGAAATTCAATTTGGTAATAAAAGTAATATATTTACCACTATTATTGCACATCGCTATATACGTTAGTCTAATAAAAAATATTTTTTTTAATTTTTTATTTCAATTTAAGCTGTAAGTGAACAAAAAATGATTGCCGATTATGAAGAAATTCCTTATTCTGATGATATAAATTTGCGCAAAGAATATTTATCTAAAATAGATAAAGGTGCATATCTACATAAATATGCTGGTCTTTGGGCTCTTGGATTGGATTTATTACCTTCAAGTCCTCAACGATTGTTGCATTTATTTGTTTATAGAGGATGTGCTTGTGGAATCGATGCTTTTGTAATTCTAGTTTTTAATTTAAAAAAATGTTTTAAAAAACCTTTTATTTCTTTTCTTTAAAAATTTTCTTAAATCTTAAAAATTTAATCAAATTTTAGTTCTCAACACCAACTACAAAAAAATTTAACATGATCCTCCCTAAAAGGCCAAAGTTTGATGAATTTAATGAGAAAGATTGTACCAAAGAATTTGCTAATAACACTCTTATATCATTGGGAGATATAAGTAAATTAAAATTTGGTTTGATAATTAGTTTAAAATTATGGACTGGAATAAATGGAAATAACGGCAAAATTGAATTTTTGAATGGTATTGATGGTAAAGTAGAATTTGGCATATATTTTGACAACAATGGAATAAAATCAATTCCTGTTATGGTCAATTTTACATAATCTCTTTTTTTCAAATTACATAGGAAGGGTCTTCAAGGTCGAACCCTTCCTTTGTTGGAAGGGTCTGCAATTTAAATCGAAATTTTGCCATATTTTCAAAAATTACAAGTATACATAAATAAATTTTATTCATGATTTAAGTTCAAAAATTATGATTATTCACAACAAAATATTCTAAAAATTTAAGAATGATAAAGGACTGAATAAAACGATGGAAAATTTGATGGTCAGTGGAGTGGAAATTTCAATGACAATAACATTGGCTAAATATTTTTTATGGGTGACAATTCAAATAAAAAGAAAACTGATTTTCAGCAGCTTTTGGCCAGATAATTGGTGGGAAGGAAACTTTTTTGAAGGGGTTGATGATGTTCATATGAGGATTGATGGCGATTTTTTTGTTACTTCCCATCCAAATCTAAAGAAAATGACTAAACAAAAAATTAAAAATAAAGTAAGGAAATAATTTATTAAAGATTTTTGTTGCAAAGTAGGAAAGTAGGAAGGCCAACAGATTTAAGGATAATATTTATCAATGTAAGAAATTACAAAATTAAAAACTAATTTTTAGTACGATGAAGCAATTCGTTTACCTGAAAATGGTTTTATTAGTAAAAGCCAAGTGACAACCTTTAAGTTTTATTGTATTGTAGAAGGTTCAGATAATTTCTTTGAAATAAACCTTATGCACAATTTTGATAAATTTAATAAATATGGTAAATTTTATTTATTTTATGACTCTATCTGAAAGTCATGCCACCATCGTTTTTTTCCTTACTTCCAATTTTTTCCTTACTTCCTCGAAATGGTCAATTTTCCTAATTTATTTGATTGTTTATTTTGCCGTACGTCTCTCCCTCTTTCCTGTTAATCAAGCAAGAGGAATGATTATTAGAAGGAAGTCAAAAGGACTACATATTTTCAAAATATTTTTGGGTTTTATGCGATATCTCCGCGTTTCGGGACCTATGGCCAGTTGGTCTGGGTACATGCGTCAGCTTCAAATTTTGGCTTTATTTAGAAAAATTTGCGGAAGTATCACAGAAAACCCAAAAATAATTCTTTCTCATCATTCCTTTTGATTGACATAAAAAGTTAATCCTTTTCGTCATTATTTCTTACGGCAAAAAAAAAAAGAAAAATTTGACCATTCCGAGGACGTAAGGAAAAAATAGTAAGGAAAAAAATGGAAGGAAAAATGGAAGTAAGGAAAAAACGATGGTGGCTTGACTTTCAGATAGTGCCTATTGTAATGTCCCGGTTTTACTTTACAATTATATTTATCTCTCGAACTAAGTTCGAGGCTTTTATTCTCTTTATTCAATCTAAATCCAACTCAATCTAATACAAATTAACAATTTACTTTATAATCAAAATCAGTTCAAAACAAGCCAAATTATATGAATTATAGATGGGTATTTATAGGAATAGATAAAGGCGGGAAGTAATTGAATATAAGTTTGATTTATGGGTTAGGGAAATATTGATAAGGAAATGTTATTTGAATATAAAGAGAAACAAATTCAAAAGATGTTTAGGGGGAATGTTTTAAAGGAAAGAAACATTTAAAATATATGTTGAGGGAATAATTTGAAATAAATGGGCAAAAACATTCAAAATATTAATTAAACAAAAACATCAAATAGCGGACATATCACCTATTTTATTTTCAAAGTTATATATTTAATATTAAAGTTGGGTTTACTTTTTTGTCTTTACGTGTTGATTTGAATGAAAATAAAATTAAATTTTCATCAAAAAATACTGTAAGTGTTTAAATATTATCGAGAAAAATTTTTTAAACTGAAAATTATGATACTTATCTTGATTGATTATTTATAATTATAACATGCATCTAAAGGAATTAACCCTTTTTAAATCAGAAATCATATATTTCTGTCATCAACGTTCAAAGTCCTTAAAATTTAAATTTCTAACTTTTTTTAGAATTATTTTTTAAATATTTTTAGATATTTAATACATTTTTAAATATAATTTTAAAATATTTATTATTTAAAGCCTTTAAAATATTTTGATAATAATAATTTATTTAAACGCGGATCTGCATTCGAATACACGATAACATTACAAACATACGGATTTGATCGTACTCTAATTGAAATAACTGTAAACAATATAAAATTGATATCAGATTGGATGAATATAATATTAAATCTTCCAATGTGGTCTGTTGACAGAATCTCGGTAGGTAGGGGTAAAATATTAATGTCCAATACAACATAAATAAAGCATAATCATTAAGTATCTGAAAAAAATACACACTTAAATTCTAATTATTTTTTTGAACACTAATTTGTATTCAAGTTTTATGATACTTTTATATTTTATACATAATTTAAAAAGAATTTTAATTTTATAATTATTTCCAATTAAATAATTTTTTTAAATTTAGTTAGAAGGATCTTTTTTATTATTTAATTATAAAACTTTTGAGTATTATAAATATAAACGACCCAATATTAAACATAAAAGAAAATTGGATGAAATCAAAAGTTATGGGAATATAATATGCTTTGAAGCATTTGTTCCAAAAGCAAAAGAAATGAGTGAAAGAAAATGGTTTGAAGTTAATCTTTTAAATGAAGCAAGCGAATTTAGCAAAATAAGTTTGTTATTATTTTTATTAATAAATTAGAATATAAAGTAAAATTTTGTTAAAAATATTTTAATTGATATTCTCATTTTTTTATTAAATTTAAAAAATTCTTTAATCATTTAAAACTTATTTATTTTATTAGCTGGGGATACAGTTTTACAATTAAAGTTTACATTTGACCCAGACAATTATACTAATCTTGGCCAGAATGTTTCATATATTGAAGGAAATTCTAGCAATTCATTGTTAATATTAAGTAGTTATATTTATAATCAAAAAGAATGGGGAAAAGAAGAAAAACATCAAAATCCAATTGGACAAACTGGTGTTCCTATAATTATAAATATATATGCTGATAAGTATTTCTATAATATTTCAATAAATGAAGGCGTTGATCCAATCCACTATTCACATAGATTACCTCCTTGGGCGACTAATTGGATTATGGCAAGTTTTAATTTTGAGTATACTAAATCGCAAATTCATAAAATATATACATTAGTGATGCTCGGGTATCACGATTCCGACTCGGGAAATTTTCCGAGTTATTTTTGAATAATTCAACACTTTTAGGTAATTTCTCTAAAAATAAAAATGCTGTGATAAAAATAGGAATTTAATCACATTAATTTAAAGATCACAGGAGATATTATTGATGTTGTTTTTGAAGAAAAATCAAAAAAGTGTCAAAATATTACTAAGAATTATCAGAAATTTGAATTACCAAAAAATATTTTAAGAATTAATAAACAATTGAAAATAGGCAATACAATTATTATTGAAGGTGTTATACCTAAATCTTTTGATGTAATTACCATCAATTTTCTGCATGGAGCTTTAGAAAAGCATGCGCAAGGTAAATAAGAGAATTTGAATAAATAATTATTTAAGAATAATTATTGTAATAATTTGGAAAATTTAGCTTATTTGGCCTTAATTATTTATCAAAAACATACACAATTAATTCATTCATTTCCTTGGAATTATTCTTTATCCTATAAATTTTATTTTATCGAATTTTCAATGATACCATTAAATTAGGGAATATTTGATAATTTAGATATTTAAGTTAAAAATATTTTAATATAATTTATTTAAGTTGGAATTACTGTTTTTCAATTAAATATAACAAAAATTGATGTAACTGGCAGTTACTTTGCGGTTTTTAATTCGTTTAAATATTTTAATTATTTAAATTTAAATCAGAAAGGAAAATGGGGTAATAGTGAAGGATATAGAAATAATCTTAAAGATTTAGTAGAAGGAGAAAAAATAAGAATAAGTATTCAAATAACGAAAGTAGTTAGAAAAGATGATTATGGTGTAATTAGTTCTAATGAAATTTATATTTTTGAAATGGAAAGACAAGAAAAATATAGTAAAGGAAAAGAAATTATACCATTGGAATTTGCTCAAATTATTCCAGCTTCGGCAACAGAATATATTTCTGTTTGTTTTATATAAATTTTAATTTAATTAATGGATATTTTAAGGTAATTGGACTTGATCTAGAAGGAAATGGATTTATTAAAATTGAATAAAATAATTGTATTTATTTATAAATATTGTATAACATTTTTCTAAATAAATTTATTTATATTTTTAATTAGGAAAATAAATTATTATAAAATTATTCTAAACGAAATCTCATCTTTTTTAGAGATTTTTCAAATTATTTAAATTTTAGTTAAAATTTAAGTCGTGATTATAATTATTAAAAATAATATTCTTAATATCTTAACAATTTTTTAACCTAATAATCAGGAAAATATATCACTAAATTTTGTTATAATTAATTTCAATTAATTTTATTCTTCATTTATTTAAATTCTTTCAAAAATAAGAAAACAACTAGTTTTGTTTTTCTCACTTTTCTTTCCTCCATTCTATTCAAATGGACCAAAGCGGAAGCTTTTCTGGACTTTTCAAAAGAATGTTAAAAAATATATCGGATGTTGTGGACAGTTAAAAATATATTTATTTTTTCTTTTTTAAATGAAAAAAATGTCAAAAAAATAATATTTATCCTTTTTGTTTTGTAATTAGAAAACTTTTAATTTATTATTTTTGTAAACATTCTGGCATATTTTTATTTATTTAAAAGCTTGTTTTTACAAAAATGACCTGTAAAATATTTAATCCCTCAACTGGTCATTCCTTCTGGCCTTAAAAAACACAAAAGAATTTAATCGAAAAAGTACTTGGTCAACAAATAAATGAAAACTTTTTTGAGTAAAAGACTTTTAAAGATTAACTTTTAAAAGTATTAGACACCCCCATTCTTATTCGCGCAATTACAATTTATTTTTGTTGTCCTTTATTAATGCTCTAATTTTGTAATTGTTTTTTTTTTCCAAAAATAGATATATATCTTTATATTTCTGGAAAATTATAATTTTTTTGTTAAATAATTCTGAAAATAAATATTTTTAATAAATTAATTAATGTTATATGTATTACTTTTAATTGAAGATTAAAACAATAATTATTGTAAATAAATAAAATTTAATTAAATAAATAATTTTTAATTTTCAAAATTCACTAAATAATGGCAATTTTTATTTGACAGATTAAATTAAAAAATATTTTATAAATAAACTGATTATAAATAATTACCTAGTTTTAAATTTGTTAAAAAGGGATGGGCTAGCTCTCGTCTTTTTCATTACTCCCGTTTCCCGTTTCCAGCCTCCCGTTTTTGAAATTAGATTTTTCCCATCCCTTACACCAATGTATATTTAATAAATATTTTGTACTTCACATTTTAATTTTCCCTTTTATTTTTTAACATTAATTATTATTAATAAGAATGTCCAACAGAATTTTACTTGAAACATCAAATAGTCCAAATAATATTAGACAACAACAAAGACTTGATGGACAACAATTAATTCAATCCCATTCAAGTATTTACTCTTCCGATGGTTTTTCTTGTTCATCTGACAGTTTACCTGCTCCTTTAATTTATCAAAGAAATACTTCAAATATTGAACAAAATTCATTAAATAAACAATTAAATGGAGATAATAATAATAAAATTCAAACAAATTTGGCTTGGGATACTTTTAGGTTATTACCTCCAGAACCTGATAGAAATAGTAAAGGTAATGAAAATTAATTTTAAAAGAGTATCTTTAATTATTTTTTAGCCCATTTATATATTATATTTCTTCAAATACTCAAATTATTAACATTTTTTATTCTTTTTATTCTCACTCTTGGCAGTTCTATATTATCAAAATTAATTTTACTTTTAATGGCGTCTGGTCTAGGACAATCTGGTAAAAATATAAGTATTTGCCCTGATAAAATACATGGTAATTTTTAAAATTCTTTTTGAAACTTTCTGAATTTTATTTTCAGAATCTACAGAAAATAGAGTTATTATTACACCCAAAAATGCAGCTAAATGGGCTTGGGCTCTTTTATTGTCTTTATTTATTCCTGAGTAATTTAAATAAATTTTAAATTTTTAAAATTTTTTATAAAAAAGATTATTTTGTTTTGCTCGTTCTATTCATCGTAGTATGTTCAGAAAAGTTAGAAGCCCTGCCTTTCTTCAATTTCTAATTGTTATTAATTTTTATTTTAATTAATTAAATTTAAATAAAATTTTTTTATTTAAATTTTAAATTAATAATTTAATTTAAATAATATTTTTTTTTCTTTTTCTTAAAAGATGTTCACAGTAGAAAGTGCTCATGCTTTTGGCTTAGGAGCATTAGTTTTTGGAATTATGCCACATATTTCAGCAATAACTAGTATCAATTATAAAATTATCTTTTTTAAATATTATTTTTAAAAGTTGTTCAATTAGGAAATTCTTTATGTTTAATACCTTCTTTATTACTCCCATTGAGTAGATCTACAAATCGCTGGCTTCCTTTACTTTTATTAATTGATAGTAGTGCTATTTTTGTTCAATTAATTTCTATTATTTGGAAGAAATATTTTGTAATTTTTTAAAATTTTTAAAAAATATTTTTTTAATTTTTTTAGCCTATTGAAAATTTTGGTTTTATATTTTTATGTACTACATTAATTTCAATTACTTGGTGGCAGAATTTTATGCATCCCAAATCCTTTTTTCCTTTAACTAGGTTTTTTGCTTATTATGCAGCAAAACTTCGTGAATGCCGTTCAAAGGCATATTTGGTGAGAAAAAAAAATATTTTTTTTAATTATATTTGATTATTTTCATACAAACAAACTAACTGATTCAATTTTGAAATTAATAATAATTTATTTTTAATTATTTTATTTTAAGATAATCTCGCCATGGAAATGTTTAATTTTTACTTTTTGTATGTTTCAATTTGTCCCTCCAAATATTCCAATTAATTATTTACTTCAAAAAGACCCTTTTGGAGAACAATTAATTACAATAAATGCTTATAATTTAAATCAAACACAATTAAATTTATTTCAAGAAAGAATGGAAGAATTACAAAAAATGAATGAAGGTTTAGAAATTTAAAAAAAAATTTTTTTTTTAAATAATTATTTATTTTTAAGGTTATCAAATAAAACCAAAATTAAAATTAAATAGAAAAATTGTAGAACAAATAAATAATATAGAAAAAGAATTAATTAATGGAACAATAAAAAATAATAAAAAAATTAATAAAATAAATGAAAAGAAAATTAAAGAAAAAATTAATAGAGAAAGAAGAAAAGTTGAGAAAAAAGAGGAAGTTGAAAATAATAATGGAGAAGATGAAGAAGAAGAAATGGATGTTGCTGCATATAATGTTTGAAGAAATTTTTTTGATAAATAAAAACCTAATAAAGCCAATCGTCTCAATCTTGGTCCCCTCTATTGAACAATTCTAGATAATTTTATCGTGAAAACCCAAAGATTTCCAATCCTTTTTTCTTCTCAAACTTAAAAAATAAATATATTTTCATTAAAATATGGAAATAAAATTTAAATCTTTAAAAAATTATTTTAAAGATTTATGATGATCGTGTAGAGTTAAACCAATTTACAACTGCTTATGATGCCCTATGGCTAGCATTTATTCAAATTGGAAGTTCTTTAATTTGTCAATTAAGTGCTAAATTTGCTTGCAAAGTATTTAATTAATTATAATTATTTTAATATTAATAATTAAAAAAGGTAGTAATGCAAAGAATGGGTTTAGCACTTCCTGTGTTTTTATCTGTACCAATTAGTGTTATTTTTCTTTCACATTTTTGTCGACAAAAAACAAAAGATTCGTGTTATTTGAATGATTGGATTAGTAAAGAATTATTTTGGCAATGCCCTTCTAGGTGGAAATTTTTTTAGAATTAAAAAATGATTTTTAGACCTTTAAATTGGCATCGTTTTTGGCGTGAAATGCCAAACCTTTTATGGATAGGATGGTGGTTATCTCAATCATGGTTTTTTGTTATCTCTTTCTTTTATTAATAAAATTTTGTAGGGTTACTATACACCTTTGGATGCCCAAACAAGAGAGATTAGCTAAATCTGAAGAGTAGGGATTTCTCTTTTAAAAATTAAAAAAAAATATATATTTATAAATTTAGTCTATTCTTCCTCGGCTATTTTGATGGACCATTTCCCGAACAGTCAATAGCTTTAGATCGAAGAAGAGATGACAAAATTCGTATTCGCTCAGATGTAATTACAATAAAATAAAATTTTAAAATTAATTTTAAAATGTAAAAAAAGGAAATCGAAACTGATGACGAAGATGATGGAAATGGAAGTACACATACTTGTGAATCAGCTGCTTCTGGAAATTCTCCTAAACCTACAAATGGTTTAATTAACGCTAATTCAATTAGTAGCAGTTTAAGTAATACAAGTCAGAGATCTGATGGAGGGTTGATAAGGTGAATAAATTATTAGAAAATAAAGAACTCTCCCAAAGTGATCAGTTGATTGTTTCAAAAAATTCTTTATAATTTTTTATCACATTAAAACATTTATATTTTTAAATTTTTATTAAAATTAAGAGAGTCAGCAAGTAGTGCAGATAAAATTTGTAAAATTTATGTTTGCGCAACTATGTGGCATGAAAGTGAATTAGAAATGGGTTGTATGTTAAAATCTATTTTTCGATTAGACGAGGTAATAAATAAATTTATAATCAAATTTACCTATCCTTATTTTTATTTAATAAAAGGATCAATGTGCACGTAGAAATGCTCAAAGATATTTGAAGGCAAAAATAATATTTTTTTAAATATTTTTAATTAATTATTTAGATTATAGACCCTGATTATTATGAATTTGAAGCACATATTTATTTAGATGATGCTTTTGAGCTAGATGAATATAATAATCCAATACCTAATAAATTTGTTCATCAATTAATTGGAAGTATGAATGAAGCTGCTTCGTTAGTTTTTTTGAATATTTTAGAAAATATTTTTATTTAAAGTTCTGTTCATCAAACAAAACTTCAACTTCGAACACCCAAAATATGTATTACTCCCTATGGTGGAAGAATTAGTTATGTTTTGCCTGGAAGAAATAGACTTTCAATTCATCTTAAAAATAGGTAAATAATTAATTATTTTATGAAGAATAAATATTTATAATTTATTTCTTGTTTTCATTAATTAATTTTAGATTCCTTATTAGACAAAGAAAACGTTGGAGTCAAGTGAGTTTTGTTTTTTTGATATAATAATAAAAAATAAAGGTTATGTACCTTTACTTTCTTCTTGGATTTCGTCTCACTCTTCGTGTTAATGACAATAAAAGGAGAGAATTACTTGCAGAGAATACTGTATGTTTTAATGATTATTTATTAATTAATATGAAAGAATAAATTATAAATAATTTTGAATAATTAATTAGTTCACCTTACATATTTATTTTAACCGCAAATTAAGAGCTCCTTTAGGCATTTCTTACCTTATTTTTAATAGAAAAGAAGTAGAAAGAATTATTCTTCATTTTATTTTTTCTCTAAAAAATTCTAGTTTTTTTATTTTTAAAGTTTATATTAACATTGGATGGAGATGTTGATTTCCAGCCAGAATGTGTTCATTTATTGGTTGATTTAATGAGAAAAAATCGTCGATTAGGGGCTGCTTGTGGTCGAATACATCCTCGGGGTTCCGGTAAAATAATCTAAAATATTTCTAATTATTTTTCGAAAAAGGTATAATGATTTGGTATCAAAGATTTGAATATGCCGTTGGCCATTGGCTACAAAAAGCTACTGAACACATGATTGGGTAAATTAAATTAATTAAATTCTGAATTAATTAAAAGATGTGTTCTTTGTTCTCCTGGCTGTTTTTCTTTGTTCCGTTCAGCTGCTTTAATTGATGATAATGTTGCACGTAAATATGCAACTAAAGTATATTTATATTTTTTATTTTATAATTTTTATCAAAATATAAAGTCAGAAAAACCTTTCCATTATGTGCAATATGATCAAGGAGAAGATCGTTGGTTGTGTACTTTACTTTTACAAAGAGGATATCGGTTGATATTTAAATATTTTTTATTCAATTCTTTTTTCAATAAAAAATAATTCCACAATTTTTAAGTTAATATCTCTTTTTTATATTTTACAAATAATTAATAACTGATTTAAAAATAATATAAATCTTTTTAAAAAGAGTTGAATATTGTGCAGCATCAGATGCTTTAACTTTTGCACCTGAAGGTTTTAAAGAATTTTTTAATCAACGAAGACGTTGGATTCCCTCTACAATGGCTAATATAATTGATTTACTTCAAGATTATAAAAATGTTATTAAAGTTAATGATTCTGTATCTATTTGGTATATTGCCTATCAATTAGTTATGTTATTCTCTTCTGTTTTGGGGCCAGGAACTATTTTCTTGATGGTAAAGAAATAAAATATTTTTGAATTTAAATAATTAAATTAGATTGTTGGTGCTATTTCAATTTCTTTTAATATTGATACTCGTTTGGCTTTATTAATTGTTACAACACCTGTTGTTTGTTTTTGTATTTGTTGTTTGACTTGTAGTACAGACACTCAGGTAATTAAAAGGTCTGAGGATATACTATTGGAAGATAATATGAATAAGAGTAATCAAAGGAGATTTATTAATTTGAAACTCTTAAACGAATTTTAGTGAACATTCCTATTAAAAATTATTATTTTTGTATTTTTCATCCGTCCAACTCGGTCATGTTTTTTGTAAGGTAAAATAAATATTTTTAAGTTATTATTGGCCCAAATAATTGGAGCACTTTTTGCAATGTTAATGACTGCTGTAATTGTTGGCACTTCACTACAAATTCAAAAAGATGGAATTCTCTCCCCTCATTCAATATTTTTATTTACAGTTTTGGGTAGTTGGACATTTTCTGCTCTTTTACATCCACTTGAATTTTTATGTTTATTACCTTGTGGACTTTATTTTTTAGCAATTCCTTGCATGTTTGTGTTTTAATAAAAGCTTTATAGGAATAAATATAAGGGTTAAAAACGTTGAGATACACCTATAATATTGCCCAAAGCTAAGATTATTTTTAATTTTGGTGACTGATAATTTTAAAGACTTTTAAAAAATTTAAAAGAAAATCTAAATTTAAAGGTATATGTTGCTTCCAATTTACTCTCTTTGTAATTTAAATACAGTCAATTGGGGAACTCGTGAAAATAATACAGCTTTTGGTTATTTTCTTATAAAAAAATTATTTATTTTATTTTTTTAGAAAATAATAAAAACAAAATAATTAAAGAAGATAATGGTAAATTAATTATAAAAATATTTTTAATAAAAAATAATTAAAGGAGAGATTTCTATAGGTTGTGGTAATTTTTGTCGAATTGTTTGTTGTGTAAAGAATTCTGAAAATTCTCAAGAACCTTTAGAAAAAAGTCTTAAAATTATTGAAAAGAAATTGGACAGTCTTGATAGAAGAACAATAAGTAGAAATGAAATAAATGAAAATAAAAAAGAAGAAAATAAAAAAGAAGAGGAAAAAGTAAAAGAAATGGATATTAAAAAATGGATTGAATTAAAACCTTTTAATTGGTTTTTTTTTAAAAATATTTTTAAATAATATTTTTTTTAAATATTAAGTTTTGAACAAATTTTGTTAG
Organism: Meloidogyne hapla; assembly: GCA_000172435.1. Taxonomy (NCBI): domain Eukaryota; kingdom Metazoa; phylum Nematoda; class Chromadorea; order Rhabditida; family Meloidogynidae; genus Meloidogyne; species Meloidogyne hapla. Next base: position 19,405 of record ABLG01001896.1, read on the forward strand.
ACCCAGATGAAGAGTCTTTTTGGCATGAAATGATTGATAAATATTTGAAACCTATTCATTCAGATTCTCAAGAACAGGGTATTGAAGATTTAGTTATATATTTATTTAGAATAAGGTGGCCAAAACAAAAATATTTTTTAATTAGAAAATAGATTTTAAATCGAAAATAATAAGAAAATTTATTAATTTAAAAATAATAATTTATAAATTTATTTATATTTAGAAAGAATTCAACAAGGCCTTAATGAACTTAGAAATACAGTTGAGTTTATTTATAAAATATATTTTTTTATTTATTTAAATTAAAGTGTTGTTCTGCCTTTTTTATGGTCAATAGTGTATTTATTATTGTTGTTTTAGTACTTCAATTACAAAAAGATTGTTTACATATTGGTATGTAAATAATTATTTAATTTTTAAAAATTAAATTATTTTTTAAGAATGGCCTCTTGGTCCATTAGTTAATCAAACACGTGTTCAATGTGGTGGTGGGGCTTTAGACCCTGAAGGAGAAGAGTGGGTAATGAGTAGATTACAATTAGAACCTATGGGATTGTTTTTATTGTTTTCTTTCTTGTTATTTTATTTATTCAGGTAAAAGTTTGTAAATCTTTCTTGATTTCTAAATATCCTGTCACAAATATTTCCTTCTATTTTATTTAATTTATTTTAATATTTAAATAATTTTTTCCAAAAAAAGTTTCTTGCCATGCTTTTCCATCGTTTTGGTACAATTACACATATAATTGCTTCTACCGAACTTTGCTGTTCTCAACAACCTCTTGATAAAATCAGTGAAGATGAATTAGTTGCTCATAATGCTGTTGAGATTGCTAGGTAAATTAAATAATAATAAGATACTTTTACAGTTTATATTCAGAGAATTACAAGCATTTCGAGGTCTTGATATAAATATACCACAACAAAATAATCAACAATATTTAATACAAACAAATAATCTACAACAAAATTCTAATAATCAAATATTTAATATTAATCAACAACCAACAATATCTTCTAATAATAATTTAAATATATTTCAAATAAATAAAAATCAAAATAAAATGGATACTTTAGATGCTGCCTTTAAAAAAAGATTTTTTGCTTTATCAACAAATAATCAACAAAATAATCAACAAATTTTTGGAAATAAAAATATTGGAAAAAATTTTACTTTAAGAAAAAGAACATTAAGAGCAATTGAACAAAGAGGAAATGTTTGAAATAATTTTTGAAAAAATAAAGTTTTATTTTTTAGCAAAGATTTTCTTCTCAAAAAATCAAAATATTCTTCAATCTGAAGTGAGATGATCAAATATTTGA
>ABLG01001892.1:0-26234 GCA_000172435.1 Meloidogyne hapla
AAAAAAGTTCATAAATTCGTTTTTGTGTTAATTTCTTGGAATACTAGTGTCTTAAATTATGAGAGATAATAAAGAACTAATAATTTGGTATTAGAATGATAATTAAATTAAATAATACTTTTAATAAAATCTAATAGATTTGTGAATATTCGCATTGTTTTAGTGCCAGTAAAAATAAATATTTTAATAAATAATTATTTTTTAAATTAAAGATAATTTTTGGATTTATTGTTTGTTCATTACTTTGTGTTTATTGGTATGGGGGAAGAACATGTTTTTATGAAGGTAAAAAATAAAATAAATAAATATTTAAATTAATTTTTATTTAAGGTAGATTAGGCTTTGTTAGTGGTCTAAACTTTATTATTGTAATAATTAATGTTGTTTTATTTGGTAATTTTATTAAAATAAATATTTATTTAAAATTAAAGTTCTTAATTTCCTTAATGTTGCAAATTATAAAATGGAAAGAATTTATTCTATTGTTGGAATGGTTCTTTTTATTATTGCTTTTGCCATTATGTTTTGGTAAATATTTATTTTTTATTTAAAAATATTTTTTTGAATAAAAATAAAATAAAAAATAATTAAATTAAATTTTATAACTTTTGATAGATTTAATTTTCTTTTAAAATTAACAAATAATAATTTAAAAGAAATTTCAAATTGACTCTAAATTTACCTTAAAATTAATCAAATTAAATATTTAAATTATTTAGGTATTTAATTGAATATGACTTTCATTATGGCCAATATATTGCTGCAACGGTATTTTAATACTTTATTAAATTTATTTTTAAAATTTTTTTATTTTAAGGTGCTTGTTGGAATAATAATGGGTTTATTCATTTGGGATTATCAAATTTTACATGGACAAGCATTTAATTAAATTGAAAGAAAAAATTATATAAAAAATTATTTTTTTTTAAATATTTTATATCATTAAATTTTAACCTCTCTTTTAAAATAGATAAAATTAAACTTTTGGAATTAAAACATTAAGACTGAATTAATAAAATATACAAACAGGAAATTATTTGGAAAATCAGATCGATCAAAGAGTTTCAGATTTAATAACTTTTTGGTTTGAAATTGGGGGTGGAATTCTTTGGAATAAATCTAACTCCATTTTTTGTTTTTCTATTGTTAGCCCCAGACTCTATACTTCATTTTATCCAAGTCCCGACCCCGACAATACTTCTCATAATGTTTATATATTTATTACACTCATTCTTTCCCATCACTATCTTAATCCTTTCTTTATCTTCATTTTGTGCAACCTTCATTAACATGTTTCCGTTCCCATCCATTATCCTTCCCCAACATGTCCAGAACACGTGAACTACTTTCTCATTATCACTTTCCCAGAACTATCCCAATCATTACTCCCCATCTTTCCCAAAACGTTCACGTTGTATTTTCATGTCTTATTGCCTCATATATAAGGATTAACAACAGCAGACACAACAGCAGAGTTCAACATCAGAGAGAGTTCAACAGCAGAGTTCAGTTGTATTCAATCCCCAATGTAGTTGATGCCCCAATAAGGTAGAAAATAAAAAATAAATAAATATTTAAATTAATTTTTATTTAAGGTAGATTAGGCTTTGTTAGTGGTCTAAACTTTATTATTGTAATAATTAATGTTGTTTTATTTGGTAATTTAATTTAAATAAATTTAAATTTATTTATTTTAATTAATTAAATTAATTAATTATTTTTTTAATTAATTAAATTATTTTAATTATTAAATTGTTTAATAAAATTCAAATTATTAAATTTATAAATTTAAAAATATTTAGATAAATATTTTATTTAAAATTAAAGTTTTTTGAATTTTTGACAGAAAATTAAAAGAAAAACGCCAAAAGCACGTAAATTTGCGCACTGTATTGTCCCCGACTCCCCGAATTCCCCGACCGTTCGGGGACGGGGAATGGCATGTCGGGGATCGGGTCGGGGAATTTTCTAAAAATCGTCGTCGGGCGGGGACGGGGAATCGGGGAGGAACTCTAGTTTTAATAATAAATAAATGTTTTTATTACTCTTGTATTGTTTTAGTCCTCTGCGCCTCCCCCGAATTAGGAATTCCACTTCCCCAGTTGCCTGGATCCAGCGCATAATTCTATATTTCTCAAAATAAAACAAAATTTTCAATTAATATAAATTTAAATATTTTATAAATGATTTATCAGCTAAAAATCTAAAATAATAAAATTTTCAATAATTTTAATCAAATTTCTCTAAAGTTTTTATCATAATTTATCTAATATTTAAAATAAAATCTCATTTAACTAAAAATTTTTGTTACTTCTTTTTCTCTCATTTAAATCTTCCAATCAACTAAAATAATTTTTATTAATTTAAAGTAATTTAAAAATATTTTACATTTTAAATTAAATTGATATTCTTCTTTTTGCTTTTATTTGACTTTTGAGTTGTAAGATTTCTCAAATGTTTTGCTAAATTTTTAATTAATAAATATTTTCATTTTTTATATTTTCTATTTAAAATTAAAAAAATTACCCAAATTTTTCTGATGTAACTGTAATTCGATATGTTTATTTACAAGATAGGATAATTTTTTTGGTTTTAACTAAAAATAATAAAATTAACAAATAATTTCTTTAATTTTTCAAACTACTCTTTTTTCTGGTTTATAACATAATAAACAATTAATTCCATCTTTATCAACTTTAAAATATTTCCTTTCATCTTCGTTTAATTTACTAATAATATTATTCCAGTTTTCTTCGTCTGTTGCATTTTTTAGCTTTATTATATTTACAGATTTTCCTATTAAAGAATTTATATTTAATATTTTTAAATTTAAAAGAATTTAAAAATAATAACCAATTCTACGTCGATGCATTAAAGTATTGATGTGATGATTGAGTTCGAACATTTTCTCACATTTAATCTAAAATTATTTTCAAAAATCTAATTGTTGAGTCCTCGTTTAAATATTTTGTTATCTATTTATTTTAAAAGTTTTCTTCCTAATTTAAATTATTCCCCCAACATATATTTTCAAATGTTTTGCTTCCTTATGATTGTATAACATTCCCTTAAAACATCTTTTAAAATATTTCCTTTAATGTTTAAATAATCATACTCCTTATCTAAACTTCCCAACCCATAAAATAAACATATATTCAAATATCCCGCCTCTGATCCTTTTCTATAAATACTCATATACATTTAACCTTTACACCTTTTTTATCTTAACTTACTTTCTTACCTTAAACTTAACTTGTATTAAACTATTTGTTGAAAATAAATATAATTTAAAAGTTTGTTTATTAATTGCTTAAATCACATAATATAAAGAACCGGGACCTAATATTGGTGCCACGAACCCGTTGTTAAAGAAACGGAGATTTAAAAAAAAAGAAAAAAAGAAGAGAAATAAAAAGATATTTCTGTGTGAATTATCTTTTAGCTGTGTGCTTTAAAAAATATTTTTAGATATTTCTGTGTGAAATATCTGCTGTGTGCTTATTTAGATATCTGTGTGATATCTGCTGTGTGCTTTAGATATCTGTGTGATATCTGCTGTGTGCAATTTAGGATTTCTGTGTGAAATACCTGCTGTGTGCTTCGCTTCGGCGTAAATCCCTTGCTTTATTGCAAAAGTCCACTGTGTGTGGAAATCGCTGTGTGCAACTGCTGTGTGCTTAATTTTGAATATAAGAAGCTAAACTTGAAAAAAAAATGTCAGGATCTGATTTTGCACCTGAATTTTTCTCTTCAGAAGAAAACAAGACTTTTAATAAAATTCTTACACAATTACGCTCCTTCGAGCGTTCAGTGGCTCAATCATTTCGTCAAGTCGATGGACGACTCGAAATCATTGAAGAAAGTCTTAAAAAGAATAAGGATGGTCTGACAGGAACAAAGGGTTCTGTCACGAAATTACGTAATTCTTTAACAGAATTACAGACCAATTTAGAAGAAAAAATTGGAAAAATTGAAAAAATGTGTAAAGCTAATAAAAATAATGGAAATGAAAATATAGATGAAGTAGATGGTAGTTTTATAGATGAGTCAGCTAACACTCTCATTGGTTTAAATGAAGAAGATAATGAAGACAATGAACAGATAATTATGACGATGGACCCTTTCTTAGGAAACGGAGCTTTTGTTGGGACATTTGACGGAAATCCCACAGTTCCATTTGCAAAATGGATAGAAAAATTTAAAGACATTTTGTCTTTAATGACTGAACCAACCGAGGCCCAGAAATTGGCTCGTTTGCGTTTCTGTTTGGCCGGACAGGCAAGGATTTCCTTTGATAGTATAAATCCGGTGCCCGCAACTTTAGCGGAGGCAATAGCGTATCTTAAAGGTAAATACGAAAATGGAAATAATAAAGTTATTGCACGCCAATTACTTTCGAATTGCAGACACGCACCTGGGGAGTCTGTATTTGAATTCGCGAACCGTCTCTCAGATACTGTTCGTACGGCCCTATCAGGAGATGACGAGGAAACGATTAAAAGACGGTTATTAGATGAGTTTTTGGATAGGCTGATACCTGAGCTACAGTTCGAAGTGAAAGCTCAGAGACCCCAGGATTACGCAAATGCTTACGAAATAGCCCAGCATTACGAACTATTACTTTCTGCTAGAAAAACAAACCAGATTTCGGTTGCAAGTCTAGCTGAGAAAGTTGAAGCTCTGGCTATTCAGAATCGGAAAAATAATGAAAAAATAGTGTGCTATAATTGTAGAAGAGTAGGACATATAGCTAAACATTGTAGGTCCAGAAATAATGGGTATACTAAAACTTACCAACCTCAAAATTTTGGGAGATATGAAAATAGATTTGGAGAAAATAATCAAAATAGAAGGCAAAATTACCAAAATTATGGGGAAAATAGAAACTATAGAAAAGATAACAGCCAACGGAGAGAAGTAGTAGCTGGAAATATTGTTTCTAATGGATTATTTGCATTTTTACGTGGTGGAATTTTAACAATTAATCAGTTTTGGGTTTTTATTTGTTGTTGTTTTGTGACATTTCAATTTTTACTACAGTTCGTCCTTCCTTCAATTTTAGCTGGCCCATTAAATTATTTAAATATAGGAGAAGCAATATTTAACGGAGTAAAACGTTATAGAAAGAAAAAGAAATCAATAGAACAGTTGAAAAATCAAGAAAATGAAAATGAATCTAATAACATTACAGTACCTCTTTCGAGAAGATGGCCTTCTTTTAATAAAGTCGAAAGAGGAGATAAACCAAAAAATACAAAAACTGGCAAAAATAAACCTATATTTCTTTTAACAAATGGTCAGTGTGATAAAAATTCGAGAATACTAGCTGAGATAAATGGCAGAAAAATTTTATGCTTACTGGATACAGGTGCTCATGTATCGCTTATAAATATGGAAAATGCCAAAAGAATGGGAATAAAAAATATTTCTTCTGCTAATTTCCCAGCTGTTTATGGAATTGGAAATAAATTAGTACCGACTTTAGGCCAAGCTTCAGTTGAATTAAAAATTGCTGATTGTAAAATATACACAAATTTTATAATTGTTAAGGATGGTTTGACAAAAAGTGAGTCCTATTCCGCAATTATTGGCAGAGAAACGTTAAATAATTTGCCCCTTTTGTTAAATTTTACAAATTGGGAGCTTACAAAAATTTCTTCTGAAAATGGCAATAAATATGAAGTTAATTTTGGAGAAGCAGATCACCTATCAAAGATAATAGAGAATACAAAAATTGAAAAATTAAAAAAAGAAATTTTTACAAAATGTTTAAATAAATATAGGAAGATATTTTCTAAAAATGATTATGATTTAGGGAAATGTAAAAACTTAGTGCTAGTTGAAAAAAGTGATGGCAAGCTTAGACCTTGTGTAGATTTTCGTCCGCTTAATAAAATAACTGTAACAGATCCATATCCCATTCCTAGAATGGAGCAAGTAATACATCGGGTGGCCGGAAAGAAATTTTATAGCACGTTTGGCTTCTGGTTTTTGGCAAATACCTCTAGAAGGTAAAAGTGCCCAAAAATGTGGTATAATAACAGAATGGGGTCTTTATGAAATGACTCGTTTGCCGTTTGGATTAAAAAACGCGCCCAGTATATTTCAGAGGGTGATGGATAAAGTACTAAAAGAGATGGATAATGTTACAGCCTATATTGACGATATACTTGTCCATTCGGATAATTTTGAGTCACATATAGAGACTTTAAAGGATGTTTTTAATCGTTTAGATAAAGCAGGTTTGAAACTAAAAGGCGAAAAATGTAAATTCCTTGAAACAAATTGCATATATTTAGGCCACGAAATTACAAAAGAAGGTTATAGACCTTCACTAACAAATTGCGAGGCCATAAAGAATTTTCCTACACCTTCAAACGTTAAAGAAGTGAAAAGATTCCTAGGATTAACTTCTTTCTTTAGAAAATTTATATCTAATTTTGCTAGTATTGCATGGCCGTTAAATGACTTAACGAGAGGTAAAGAAAGAAAATTTGAATGGGGAGAAAAAGAAGAAAATTCTTTTAATAAATTAAAACAAAATTTAATTAAAAGTCCTTGTTTGAGAGCACCAAATTATGAATTACCTTTTCATTTGTTTTGTGATGCTTCTTCTGTTGCGTATGCATCAGCTTTAATGCAAAGTTTGGACGGGAAGGATTTACATGCAGTGGGATATTGGTCTCGTACCCTAACTAAATCTGAAGAAAAATTACCAGCAACCCACGGAGAATTAGCTGCAATTTACCACTCAATAGTGTATTTTAAACCCATTATATATGGAACTAAACTGACAATACATACAGATCATAGACCCTTAACTTTCCTATTTACAAAAGCTAGTACCAATACCAAAATAAATAGATGGTTAATGGCAATGCAGGATGTACAACCTAGTGTTGTTTATGTGGAAGGGAAAGCAAATAAAGTCGCAGATGCCCTTTCAAGAGTACCTTCTGATTGGAGTGAAATTATAAGCAAAAATCCTCGCGAAGATATCCCTTATTTAATGAAAATATCAGTAGAAAATATAAATAGAAAAACTATTGAAGAAGCTATACAGTCAGACCCAATATTGGAGAGTGTCTTTACTGCGATTAAAAATAATTGGGAGGATGATGACTATCCAGATAAAATAAAACCTTATTTTAAAATAAGAGACAAACTATACATAAAAGATAAATTAATAATGAAAAAACCCCAAAACCAAATCGTAATCCCTGAAAAATTGAGAAGTGAAGTTTTAAAATTAATACATGTGGCACATTTTGGTATTGTCAGGAGCAAGGCTAAAGCGAGAAAGATAATTTGGTGGCCCGAAATTAATATAGATATTGAAAATTTTATAAGTGAATGCCAAAAATGTCAAAGTAATATGCCTAATGAACCCCAAACATCCCACCATAATAATTGGCCAGAGGCTAAAATAGGTTTTGAACGTATTCATATTGACCTCGCTGGTCCTGTTTTTGGAAAAACTTTCTTATTAATTGTAGACGCTTACTCGCGGTACCCCTTTGTAGCCGAAATGAAGAGCACAACATCATCTTACGTAATAAATGCTCTTAGAGAAATATTTTCTTTTTTTGGACCGCCATCTTGCTTGGTGAGTGATAACGGCCCCCAATTCATCTCTTTTGAATTTGAAACCTTTTTGAAAGAAAACGGGGTTAACCACATCAAGTCACCCCCTTACCACCCACAAAGCAACGGTCTTTGTGAGCGTTTTGTCAGAACGTTTAAAACTAGTATATCAAAAGTGATTGACAGTAATAATCTTCAAAGGATTATTTTAGAATTTTTAAATGAGTATAGAGCAAGCCCGCATCCTAGCCTTGATGGAGATTCGCCTTCTTATTTATTTTTAGGCAGACAAATCAAATCAAAAATTGACATATTAAAGTTTGCTCCAAAGGAAAATTTTAAACATGAAAGCGGTGAAACTGTCGATGAAAGAGTTACCCGCAAAAGGAAATTATTTTCAGTTGGAGATTTAGTCTGGGCTAGAAATTATAATACTCAGACAAAATGGGCGGCCGGCACAGTTGTACAAGAAAAAGGAGAGTATTTATATGGCATTGAAATGGAAAATGGAGCATTTAAAATATCACACATAGACCAGCTACGTAGCCGTGGAAGTTACAAGCTGAGATCTCGCAGCCAAAGTTTAGTTGAAACAGACTAACTTAATCAACATGGCTGTTAAATTCTAGTCAAAATTATCCTTTAATTTTTCTCTACTTTCTTTTCTTGTTTTATTTGTTCTTCTTTAATAATTTACTTATATCGTTTATTTATTTTTAGAAAATTTCCATTTAATTATTTAATTAATTTTCTTATTCAATGGATAATATTGACGTCGAAATGGCCCAAATTCCTAAAGAAGATCAACAACTTAAACCCCTAACTGATAGGGAGAATGCTTCGAAAATAAATAAAAGTAAAAATCCTAATCTTTCTATTATCAACCATACCTCCTTTTTAGGGGAGATCCGAAAAGAAGCTTTGGCTACTCGTGAAGCTGTTCAAAAATCTCACGACTTCATTCGTGAAGCCATGGAAAATATGAAAAAAGAGCTTGTCAAAGATGTCATTATGGAGCTTAATCCACGCTTTATTGTTTTGGAAGAATTATTAAAAGAAATTAAAGAGGATAAAAAGTGTGAGTCTGAGTCGGGAGACTCAGATAATGATAATGAGGAGGAAGAAGAGGAGGAAATACATCAAGAAAATGAAAATACTCCCGCACAACAAGAAAATCAACAACCCGCTCAACATCGCGGAGAGGAAAATAATCGAGAAATTATTAATAATAATCATCATGGAAGACGTTATAACCGTGGGAGAGGACAAAATGCTAGGCGCCCACGAGATTCACGTCTGTTTTACCTCTTGCGTCAAATAGATCGTGAGAGAGGTTTTGATACTGGTTATGATCGTTATAGACCTTATTACCCACGTGATCGTGGAGAATTTAATCGTGAGGGCTATCGAGGAAGAAACGATTTTATATATAAAATTTATAAAAAATACCCTTTCATCATTTTTATGACATAATAAACATTTAATCCCTTCTTTACAAACTTTAAAATTTAATTTTTCATCTTCGTCTAATCGACCAATAAAATCTTTCCATTTTTCTTCATTTGTTGCATATTTTTTATTTTCTTTTTTCTTCTCTTTTTTCTTTTTATTTTTAATAAATTGAATAGATTCTTCTAAATCATTAGGACCAAAATGATTATTTTGAATAAACTCTGTTTCAGACTTAAAATAAGTTTTATGTTTTTTAATATTTTATTTCAATTAAATTAATAGGTATTTTCTTAAATAGATTCGTCTTTATAAAAAATACGAAAAAAAAAAATAAAAGAAAAAATTATTTTGTCTAAAGTGGCAAAATTCAATTTTTATTAATTTAAAGGAAAAACATTAAATTGTTCTGGTTGTTCTTTCAAATATTGTTTTAATTGTTCATTCAGAGTTTTTATGTTAAATCCATTTGATGATGTTCCTTCGTTTTCTCGTTCACTTTTATTTTTTAAATTATTTGGCTTAAATAATGCAGAATATATTAATAAAAAGAATATTAATATATTTAGCCACATTTTTTTTTAATTTAGTTAAAATTTCTGAAAATATTTTTAACATTTTATTTTTAAATATTTTAAATTTAATTTAGGTAGTTTAAAGTTATTTACTTTATTTGTTGGATTTAAACATAAAGATAGAAGTATATTATTTGTTAGAAATTAATGTATTTATTTTCACAGACAATTATATTTTTTAGGAAACAAATAAAAGGGATACCTGTTATTAAGTACTTTTTACTCAAAAATATTTTTAAAATATATTACATTAATCGGGTAATTTTTAAATAGTTATATTAAATAAGTAATTTTGTTCATTAAACGCCCTGAATGTTTATAATATTTCTTATAAAATTAAATAAAGTCAAATTTAAATAAATTAATTTAAAAAATTCTCTTAAATGTAAAAATAAAGAAAAACGCAAATTTAAATGCCAAGTCAGAATGGAGAAAATGGTGAGGAATTTAAATGGTGAAAATAAAATTTTTGTTGTTTAATATACTATATTTTACATATAATTTTTATATAAAGCATAATTATTGAATATATTTTAATTGATTTTTTATGTGACTTTATTCGTTTTATTTAAATTTATTTATATTTTTTAATTATATTTTTATTAAATTTATTTTTTTTAATTAAAAATATTAGCTAATTTATTTTTTTGAAGATTTTTACAAAAAAATAATTTAACAAAAATAAATCAAATTAATGACTTTCATTATGGCCAATATATTGCTGCAACGGTTTTTAATACTTAATTAAATTTATTTTTAAAAATATTGAAGAATATGTAAATAAAATATTAAATTTTAATTAAAATTCAAAAATATTATATTTTTAAGTTAAAACAAAATTTTTTTGTTGGTTTAACAAAAAAAAATAAATAGCACTTTTGATAAACTTATTGTTTAGATAATAGTATTTAGTTTCGTTGGTTCCCTTTTTTCTCCAAATTCTCAAAAGATTATGAAAAATAAATAATAACTTAACTAACAAGTAGTTTTATTTAAAAAATAAATTAAAAAATATTCAAAGAAAATAAAAATGAAAAATTTAAAAATCTTAAAATTAAAGCAATCGCCCTCTACAGTTATTCGAACCACAAGAACATAAAATAACTTTATTTTTAACTGAACCGATTTCGTACATATAATCCCATGTAATCTCCTAAAAATAATTTAATTAATAATTTTAATAATTAAAAATATTACTTGTCCAGCCTTTACAAATTTTGTTGTGAAAAATGCACACCAAGGAAATCTCAAATCATGAGTATCAACCTTAATATTATTTTAATATAATTTTAAAAATTAATAATATTTAAAGCATTATTCAATTTTCTAAAAATTAAAAAAAAATCTTAAAATTTACCAAACAATGCTGTATTTGACAATTAGGTTCACAAGAATGATTTAAAAAACGTCCAATATTTCCTGTTTTAGCAGCATCAACTACAAACAGAAAATTCTTTCCAAAATAGTCTTGAAATTCTTTATCTTTCCAAGGTTGAACTAGAAAAAATAAAAGAGATCATTTTTTAATTAGATTAATTTTTATTTACCTTTCTTCTTTTTATTAATTTTTTGTACATTTGGTTCTTTTGAAAGTTCAATTGCTCTTAATCTAAAATTTAATTTAGATAAATTAACAAAATAAATATTTTAATTTAACTGATCATCCATTTCAGAAATTGGCTCATTTTCTTCTAAATGTTGACTAGTTGACGGTTCAACAAAAGCTTCATCATCATCAAAAGTTAAATCAACTTCAAAAACATTATTTCCATTTCTTGGAGTTTCAGACGCTTAAATAAATATATTTTATATTCTAAATTAAAAATATTTTCACAAACTTTCATCATCTTCATATCCTTCATCAGTAATATAATCAATTCCTTGTTGTGCCTTTTCACGTTCTACAACATCAATTAAATCCAAATCAGCAAAATAAATATCATTTTGTAGACTATCTGCAACTTCTTCGTCAATAAGTTCACCAGCATATGTACAGACCTTTTAAAAAAATTTTATAATTAGAATACAAAAAAATCTCACAAATGTTCCAACAGGAATGTCGACAAGTGTGCGAACACCCCAACCTTTATCAGCTGTCATAAATAACTTAAAAAATAATTTAGAAATTAGATTTATATAACTAAATTACTTGTAGAGGTATTTGAATGTCTTGTTGAACAACACGATTAAAACAAGTTAATCTATTGCATTTACAATTGGAATTACACTAAAAAATTTAAAAAAGAACAGTTAAAACCTCTAAAAATCCTAAAAACCTCATAAATTCCACTAATATGTTTGTCTTCTAATCTCCGGTGATTATATCCTTTAGGCGATGATTTAGGAACTTTTAAAGACTCACTCAATTGGTTTTGTGCTTCTATAGTTAATTGACGACATTCACATTTATCACTTGTACAATCATCTTTAATAAATAAAAATAAGAAAAAAGAAGTCTTTAAAACATTAGAAAAACCTATACAAGTACAGCCAGTACAGAAAAATGGACTAATCGATTCTTCAACAAGTTTGCTTGTGCCTGAATATTTTAACAAATTTACTTTATTTTAGCAAAAAATAGTTGGAAGTTTAAAAAGAAAATTGAAAATCTTTTGACTATTATAAATATAAGTATGTGTTTACCTTGTTCCATTCTTTTTATTCCAGTTCTCCTTGGTCGATAAATCATCTGAAAAAATGATAATTTAATAAATAATAAGAAAAAATTAAATTGGTATAAAATTCCGTTTAAAAAATTTCCAACAATATAGAAAAATTTTGAACAACGAAAAAATAAAAAAATTAAAACAGACATCTGGCAAAGATGCATCCTCAACAGCATTAACTAAAGGTATAGGAATTGCTTCTTGACCCTAAAAATTAATTTAATCATAAAAATAATTTAAAAAAAATATAAAACCGAAGTAAAATCTTCCAAAACGACATTAGCCAATTTAATTCTAATTTCAGGTCTAACTTGGGGATCAAAAGTAAACATATCAATTGCTAAATTCTGTTGTTTTGTAAGTTGTAAATATTCAGCAATTTGTTCAATAAATGAAAGTTGGATTCCACAAGGAGTTTTATAAACAATTTTCTTTTTGACAGTAAAATATTTTTTAATAGAACTTTTGGTGTTAGAATCACAAGCAAGGGTGAGTGTCTAAAAATAAAATAAGTGTAAAAACTAATCTTGTCTACATATTTAATTATAAAAAAAATCTAGAAATTTTAAATATGTAAACATTTACCAATCTAGCCCATCCATTTTGTAAAGGAATAGAATATGGCGACTGATAACGATCCATATTTTTTGTAACTTTAATTGAATTCAAACAGACAGGTGAACAATTTAATTTTGTTCCATTGCCAACGTTTTTGTGAGAATTCTTTGAACGAATCCATTTTGGAATAAAAATATTTTCTTCTTGAACCTAAAAATTAAATCAAATTAAAGATTTAAAAAAAATATTTTAACATTTAAAGTTAATTGTTTTCGTCTAACAAGTGTTCTATCAACTCCTGATGATCTTGTTTGCATTGGTGGTAATTCAATAGATTGTTGTTTTGATGATTTTCTAGCTGTTTGTTGTCTTATTTCTTGCATTATTTGAAATGATTTATATAAATCAACACTGTTAAGTGGATGAGCCATTTCAAATTGACCCATTTTACGTCCAGTTCTGACAAGAGGTCTCTGAGAATTTTTAAATTTTAAATAAAAAAAATAAAAACAAACCCCAGATAAATTTTGTTGATTATTTTGATCATTATTATGAGTAGAATGTTGAGAATAATTTGTTGAAAGGGCAAGAGTTGGAAAACGTAAAGGATTACCTCGATATACCCATTCATCATTGTGGACATGTTCTGAAATTTTTTAATAATTAAATATGAAAAGATTTGTTTGAAAAGAATGATTTGAATATTTAAAATAAATAAAGAAAATAAACCTTTACAATCAATAATTACACAATCTTTAATGGATTTAACAATATTTGATTGGACTGAAGGCCAAGCAGCTTTATTCATTCCAGGAAAACGAAGAAGAGCAAGTTGTCTATCAACATCCAATACAAATGCAGAATCATTTGAACCATTACGAATTGCCTATTTCAAATAAATTTTTTAAGTTAAAAGAAAAATACCAAAATCCTTTGTAAGTTCTCAGTTTTCTTAAGTTGTATCAAAGGCCAGTCAGGATAGGATGAAAGATAATGACTAAAATAAAAAATTAATAATAATTTATAATAAATTAAACCGAATAAATTCAGCCCTAGTTGGATTCAAAATATTTTTAAATGCAAGTCTTGGTTGGAATTTTTGGTAGTCATCCAATGGTTGGTTAAACATTAAACGAATATCTGTTGGTTTTACATAAGCATCAATCCCACTATCAAAGAAGACCTTTTTAGTAAATAAATATAAACTTTTTAAAAACCAATAAAAATCCCTACCAAATATTCAAAACGATTTTGGCTAAAAGGTTTAACAGCAATTGTTCCTTCAAAATACGAAGCAAACAAAGATCCAATTTGGACCACTCCACGTTTACATAAAGCCACAACTCGTGTACCTTCCGGACAACGAATGGTTGGCGCATCACCCATTGCTAATTGAGATGATTGGAGTAAAGAAGTTGTTGGAGTTACTAAATATTTAAAATAAATAATTGTAAAAATTTAAAATTACCATTAGAAAAGAAAAATCCTTTCAATTGACATAGGCCGACGGAATCCTAAATATGTAAATTTAATTAATAAAAAAGAAGGGGAGGTATAAACGAAAATAAAAAAATTAAAGACAAGAAAGAATTAATGAATATTTAAATATAAAAACCTTTTTAAGTAATTTACACTTTGAATAACCAATGGTAGCATTTCCGTTACTTGAACTTGAGATTGGAGCAAAATAAAATTGATCTTCTTCCAAAATAAGATGCTCATTTAAATTTGCTTGAGATAATTCTTGCTCAAGCCAATTAGGCCATTTCTTTATTCTTTCATTGAAAATAACTAGATCATCCTTGATTTAATTTTTAAATATTAATTCAAATAAAAAAATAATAAACCTCCAAATTTTCAGAATCTGATTCAGAAGAATCAGAAACAATTGTTTCAATGCAATATTCATGATCGGGTACGTGACTCTAATAAAAATAAATATAAAAATAATTTTTTAAAGAAAAAATACCACAACTTGATTTATTTCTTTCATTATATTCATCATTTCAATTGTCCCTTTTTGTTGTTCATCCAAACTTTGCAAAGCATTATCTAATTCATTGTAAATCTGATCACAACTAAAATTATTAAAATTAATTCTGACAATGAGATAGAAAAAAATTCAGAAATCAAGATTTTTTCAAAAATCAAAAAACTATCACCCAACCCTAAATTTAAAAAAAATTATTTGGAGAAAAAAGGGAAAAAGAAGATTTTATTAAAAATAAACCTTTCAATAATATTTAAATCAATTCCAGCATAAAAATCTAATTGCTCACCAAGAAATTGACTAAAATCATCTTCTGCTTGTTTTAATTCTGAATTTGTAATTTTTTTAATTGTTGGAGTTGGATAGGTTAAATAAGGCTCAAAAAGACGAGCAACTCTTGGAAATTCTAATTCTGCCCAAATCATTGTAAGTAATAATAAAGCATCACAAGGAGTAATTAAAAGGTCCTAAAATTTATTTTAATTTATTTTAAAGATTGTAAAAATTAAAAAAGAATTATTACAAAAATAAGAAATAAAGGGAAAAACGTTTAAAAATTTAGATAAAAATTTAAAAATGAATGGGATGGAAAGTTTTGAAGAAATAAAGGAAAAAGACCAATAGAAATCTTTTTAGAGAAAATCCTAGGAAATATACGCAAGAAAAAAATTTAACAGGGGAGGTATAAAAAATAGGAATTTTTAAAATAATTCATAAAAACTTTCCCAAATTTAAAAAAAAATAGAGGAAATTATTTTTTAACCGAAAGAGGTAAAATTTAAGATCTAATTAATATAAATTTAAAAAAAAATAAAAAACCATACACAAAGTAATTCATCCAAATCATTAATTTGTTCATCAAGTAATAATTCAATTAATTTAATTATTTTATATTCATGTAAAGCCAAGAATTTAATTAATTTAGTTAAATCTGTTGGTTTTGTTTTATCAATCCAAAGATGTTTACAAATAGCAAAAACAACTTCAAAAATATTTAAATTAAATGCTTCCATAATATTTTCAATTATTTCATCAATTATTGAATTATTGTAAAGATTAAATATTTTTTGAATTAAATCATTAAGTCTCTAAAAATATTAAAAATGAATTTCTTAAAATAATTTTTTTAAATTAAATGTTATTGTTGTAAGTTATTTTAAAATTATTGTAAGAGGGAAAATCAATTAAAATTTAGAAAATGACTTCTAAAAGATTAAAGCTAAAAATAATTTTTATAAATATTAATTTTTGTTTTATTAAATAGGCCTAGAAACACATGTACCTTCTAAACTTAAAAAAATTCAAAAAATTCCCTATCTCATTCAAAATTGGTAAAATATTGGTAAAATAAATTTAAAAAAAAATTCTAACATTTTTATTTGTAATTTCTTCATATTCAGTTGAAAATCTTTCAAAAAGATGTTGAGTTTGATAAAGCAAATTTTGTTCTTCCTCAGCATTAAGTATTCGAATTCTATCGCGCAATTTACTAGTTGAAGGTTTAATATCACATTCTGTAGGTACACAATCAACAGACATTATATAGACAAATAATTAACTAAAAAATTAAAAAGAATTTATCAAGAAAGTAAAAAAAATAAGAAAAATTCTTTGACAAAAAATTATTTTTGGAATTAATCGAACGTTTCATCACAAGTTTTGTCAAAAGAACATTATTTCGCGAGTTTTATTGCGAGCAAAAGAACTAACTGTATTTATTATTTTAAAAAGGCAGTGTATTTTTTTGGCAAGGAAAATATTTTTTTGGCAAGTACGATTAAATTAGAGTCTAGCCTATTCATGGTACCAGACCATTTGGTATAGGGCTATATATATTATATATGCTTATATATTATTGACCCTAAGGGCCAAGTGGTCTGGTACCATGGATAGGCTTATATTATAGTTAGTGAGCAAAGGGTCTCGCACTCTGCAAAGGCTAGACTCTAATTTAATCGTACTTGCCAAAAAAATATTTTCCTTGCCAAAAAAAATTTATTATTTTAAAAAAACTATTTCTTTAAATTTCTTTAAAATTTCTAATAGAATGCTTTACATTTTATGATTCAAACATAAATCTAATTAAATGTAAACATAATTTAAATTTAAAATTTTTTATTTCCCTTCATTTGTTAAATATAAAAAACACAAAAATTTTTTTAAAAAATTCTAAAAACAAAAACGCAAAACACATTAAAAAATTTAAAGGGCATGCCCTAACGATTTTCCATGTTTTAAAATCAATAATCATACATTCGATTTATTGCTTTCATGTGAAAAGTAAAAAAATCTCCCCGATTTTTTTTATTTAAAAAATTCCTTCACATGACTTCCCCAACAAAATTTTTATAATTTCTCTATGCCCCTTCCATAATTTTCTTTTATAATTTCTGTCTAAAAATTTATTTTATTAAATTTCTTCATTTAAAAAATGGGTTACACTTTAGTCTGTGGCCCAAAAAAAAACAACTCAAAAATGCATTATTTATTTGTGATATCTTATTATATAATTGAGAAGTGGTGTGTGTATGTATGTCCTTTTATAGACAAGTGGGCTTTTATAGTAAAATGATTTGGGGGAGTGAGGAAATGGGGGTTTTTATAGTAAAGCTTTGCAACTTGGAAAAAGTTTTAAGCTTGACTTGACACTATAAAAACAGTGCTTTTTGAGCAGTTTTCAAATGCCACCAACAACTAATGTGCCAGTCGAGTCCTGTTGCTGGAGCCCTGTGCCAAGTCATTGCTTGAGTGCTACTACGTCAGTTCTTGCATTTGCGGTATTTTTGATTAAAAGATTAAATTTTAGAATAGCCATTTTGCTTTGCATTACACTGAACGGACTGAAGTTGACGACACTGAACGACTGAAGTTGGTGACACTGAACGGACTGAGGTTGATGCCGCTGAACGTTGTGAAGTTGATGTCACTGAACGGACTGAAGTTGATGTCACTGAATGGACTGAACTTGGTGAAACTGAACGGACTGAGGTTGATGGCGCTGAACGTTGTGAAGTTGATGTCACTGAACGGACTGAAGTTGACGACACTGAACGGACTGAAGTTGATGTCACTGAAGGGACTGAAGTTGATGTCACTGAACGGACTGAACAACTTGGTGACACTGAACGGACTGAGTTTGATGGCGCTGAACGTTGTGAAGTTGATGTCACTGAACGGACTGAAGTTGATGTCATCACTGAACGGACTGAAGTAGATGACACTGAGCGGACTAAAGTTGATGAAACTGAACGGACTGAAGTTGACGACACTGAACGGACTGTAGTTGATGAAACTGAATTGATGGCACTGGACGATATGAAGACGGTGAAGCTGAACGAACTGAAGTTGCTGACACTAACAGCTGTGAAGTTGATGACACTGGACGTTATGACTTGATAGAAGCTTAAGTTTTATTGGATTCGGATTATACTAGCCTTATCTCGATCATTCTTCTCTCCAACTTTTCTATGTTAATTCTACACTGCTATCTCAAAACTATGAATTTTTTTGATCGAAGAAATTGGAAGTACTTTGATCATTCGGTATGCTCTGACATGTTTTATTCCAAGATGATGTTCGCTATCAGGAGGTGATTCAAAAAGGCCACTCAGCTATGGAATTGTATTTGAATTTTTTGCTTGGTTTTGTAAAGTTTTCTTATGTGGCACTGTTTTGATAACGTTTTGTCTAATCCAATATTATGGTCGATGAATTGATTATCGGTTAGTTTTTAAATTTATTTTAATGCTTTGTCAATGTTTTGATTAAGTTTTTGATTAAGTAATTGTCAATTTTTATTATCTGGTATTGTTTTCAGTGATTATGATGTTTTAATGATTGGTAGACCTGTTTTAATGCCAAGTAAAATTGACTAATGTTATTATGTCATACAGGTTTCGAAAATTGCTTTTAAAATTTTTATGTAAAGGGCTGAAGGGCAGGAGTTGTGGAAAGTTATGCTAAGTATTTGAAATGCAATTCTGAGATTGTTTTAATGGCTATGTATTTTGGGAAGTGTTTTTGAATCATGTTTTGAGGGTAATTGTTTTGATTTGCTAGCGGGAAGGAGCGCCGAAGGCGATCCACCCCGCTAGTCTTATTATATAATTGAGAAGAGGTGTGTGTATGTATGTCCTTTTATAGACAAGTGGGCTTTTATAGTAAAATGATTTGGGGGAGTGAGGAAATGGGGGTTTTTATAGTGAAGTTTTGAAGCAAAGGAATTTTGAAGCAGGCTGAATTGTGAAGAGGTTGAATATTGAAACAGGCGGAATATTGAAACAGGCTGAATTGTGAAGCAGGTGGAATAGTGAAGCATGCGATTGAAGCAGGCTGAATATTGAAGCAGGTGGAATAGTGAAGCAGGTGGAATAGTGAGCAGGTGAAATACTGAAGCAGGCTGAATATTGAAGCAGGCTGAATATTGAAGCAGGTGAAATAATGAAACAGGCGGAATATTGAAGCAGGTGGAAGATTGAAGCATGCGGAATATTGAAACAGGCTTAATTGTGAAGCAGGTGGAATATTGAAACAGGCTGAATATTGATGCAGGTGGAATAGTGAAGCAGGTGAAATAATGAAACAGGCGGAATATTGAAGCAGGTGGAATAGTGAAGCAGGTGAAATATTGAAGCAGGTGGAATAGTGAAGCAGGTGGAATAGTGAAGCAGGTGGAATAGTGAAGCATGCGATTGAAGCAGGCTGAATATTGAAGCAGGTGGAATAGTGAAGCAGGTGGAATAGTGAGCAGGTGAAATACTGAAGCAGGCTGAATATTGAAACAGGCTGAATATTGAAGCAGGTGAAATAATGAAACAGGCGGAATATTGAAGCAGGTGGAAGATTGAAGCATGCGGAATATTGAAACAGGCTTAATTGTGAAGCAGGTGGAATATTGAAACAGGCTGAATATTGAAGCAGGTGGAATAGTGAAGCAGGTGAAATAATGAAACAGGCGGAATATTGAAGCAGGTGGAATAGTGAAGCAGGTGAAATATTGAAGCAGGTGGAATAGTGAAGCAGGTGGAATAGTGAAGCAGGTGAAATACTGAAGCAGGCTGAATATTGAAACAGGCGGAATATTGAAGCAGATGGAATAGTGAAGCAGGTGAAATATTGAAGCAGGTGGAATAGTGAAGCAGGCGGAATATTGAAGCAAGAGGAATATTGAAACAGGTGGAATAGTGAAACAGGCTGAATATTGAAGCAAGCGGAATAGTACAGCAGGCAGAATAGTGAAGCAGGTGAAATATTGAAGCAGGTGGAATAGTGAAGCAGGTGAAATATTGAAGCAGGTGGAATAGTGAAGCAGCCGGAATATTGGAGCAAGCGGAAAATATTGAAACAGGGGATACTGAAGCAGGAGAAATATTGATGCAAGAGGAATATTGAAACAGGTGGGATAGTGAAACAGGCGGAATATTGAAGCAAGAGGAATATTGAAACAGGTGCAATAGTGAAACAGGCTGAATATTGAAGCAAGCGGAATAGTACAGCAGGCGGAATACTGAAGCAGGGACGAAATGAAGTTGATGACACTGAACTTTATGAAGTTGATGATACTGAACGAAATGAATTTGATGACGCTAACGCTGTGAAATTGTTGAAGCTGAACGTTGAATTTGATGACACTGAACGCTGTGAAGTTTATGACACTTAACGCTGAAGCTGATGACACTGAACGCTGTGAAGTTTATGACACTGAACGCTGAAGTTGATGACACTGAACGCTGTGAAGTTTATGACACTAAAGCTGAAGTGGATGACACTTAACGCTTTGAAGCTGAACGTTGCGAAATTGATGACACTGAACGCTGAAGTTTACGACACTTGACGCTTTGAAGTAGATGAAGCTGAAGGTTTGATTATCGGGCATGCTCTGGGAAGTTTTGTTTGGCAGGCGTGTTGAATCTGATTTCAATTTGATTAAGTTTCCATTAGTTTTAAGAGCAACTTGAATTTGGTAATGTTCTGAGGAGTGTTTAGCAATTTTTTATTGTCATGTATTTAGTAATCTTTGATGGTACTTTTTAATGGCAAGTAATGTTGATCAATGTTATTATGTCGTTCAATGTTTTAATTGCTTATAACTTTTTATGTTTAATTGTTTGACTATGCTTAAGGGCGGGAGTCGGGCTAAGAGCTAAGGTAAATGATTTTAAAAGATATTTTGGGTTGTTTTGATAGCTAAGTTCTGGAAAAATGTTTTGAATCATGTTTGATGTTTAATTGTTTTTGATTTGCTAGCGGGAAGGAGCGCCGAAGGCGTTCCTCCCCGCTAGTTGTAAAAAAAATACAAAATATGTGTTCATTTTATACGGAAACTAATTGAAACTTCGCTGGAAAAACTGTTTTTGTGCTGCTCCGTAGGTAGGCTGGAAATGTCTTCGCTACACGATAGCCGTGCTTGGCTGCGGTCGTGCTCGCTTCGCTCGCGGCGACCGTAGCCAAGCGGCGGCTGTCGTTCCGCTCGACATTTCCAGCTTCCTCCGCAGCGGCAAAAACTTTTTTCTGCGGAGACATTACAGGAGGGATTAAATCAAGTGGTCATAACTTTGTTCAAAGTCATCCAATTACGCTAATTTTGGTATCATTCGACTCAGCTCGACGAGCTCTTTCGAATGAGCTATAATTTGCATTTTCGACTTTTTTACCCCAAAATTGAGCTTGGTCCCCCCTACGGTTTTTCGATCTTCAAGAGACCATATCTCGGTCCACAGACATTTCCGTGAATCGAGAGTGGTATCATTCGACTCAGCTCGAAAAACTGAGTCGAAAAGAATCGGTTTTTAGCAGGTTTTTTTTGGGCCACAGACTAAAGTGTAGCCAAAAAATGTATTTATATAATTTATTATTTTATTTTTTAATTTTATTTTTGACAATTTTATCCTGCTATACAAACAAATTGATCCTAAAGGATGTTGAATGTGTTGCTGATTATCTTTTGCTTAGCCAAAATGTACAGACAGAACTTATTGCTGAGGAAATTCGTGGAGAATGGAAAATTCAACGAGGAATTTCTAAAGAATTGTTGGGAGATATGAAAATAAATAGAGGCGAGATGATAAAACATATGAAAGAAGTTTTTACAAATTTATGTTTTTCAAAATTACATAAACAACAAAGTGGTGAATTCTTTGTTAAAGATATTAAAACTACAATTTTCCAAGATCATTTAATTTTGTCGAAGAGCTTTCAGGAAAAATTGTGTAAATAAATTTTAATAAAACTTATTTATAAAATACGTAAAAATAATATTCATGGCTAAAAATAATAGTCAGTAATATTTATTATAAATCTTTATATAATAAATAAATTTCAGCAAAACAACATGAATGTTTAATTCATCTTCTCTATAAAAAGTTTGGCTCTAAATTTGTTAAAAAAATTGTTTTGCCATCACATATAAAAAATGGAAAAGTAGTAATTTTAAATCATTATAAAAAACTTTTGAATGACAACGAATATTATACTTTTAATTTGAAATGGAATTTAGATAATTATAAGAAAGGCACTTTAGAATTTGGGGAAGTCAAGAAATGTAACAATCATTTAGTTACTCAAGAATTGTAAGTTTTAAAATATGCATAAACATAATAATTCAAACAGGGTGGCGATCTCCAAAACACCAAAATAGGGAACATCACCACAAAAATAGGGCAAATGCATTGTAAAGAGTAAAAAGGCCCCATAGATTTTTAAATATGAATAAAGAATAAACAAAAAATTCTTTGTTTTTTATGTGTTTTAATGATTTCCTAAGGAATACAAATCCGAATATTTATATATTTTTTAGGATTCACAATGATAATGTAGATAATGTTTTCATACATATGTACAACCATTTCAATCCTGAACAATTTTATTTTGAAGAAATCCCGGAATGTAAGAATTTCAAATAAATCTTTTTTAAATTCTATAATATAAATAATTATAGTAAAATTATTTAAGAAAAATTCACTATTATTTTAAAATTAAATTATCCTTTAAATTATCAGCAAAATTTGTTTTTATAATTGGAATATTTTTATCTCTCAATAACTTCAATTAGTATTTTTTAACTTTTTGAAGAATTTGTATTAAGTCAATAATATCCTTTTTTTAATTTTAAAAATTTCAGTTCAAGAAGAAATAAGCGTTGATACAAGTTTTATTGGTAAATTTATTGGTGAGTGTGCTGTGTGTTTGGAAAATATATATACTGATGAACAAGTACAACAATTGAAACAATGCAACGTTTTTAATCAAACACGTTTAATAATTTTAATTTGTAATTTTCAGCATATCTTCCACGAGAAATGTATTCAACCTTGGTAAATATTTTTATTTTTTTAATAAAATTAACAAATAAAATTAATAAAAATTCAAAAATTGCTTTCTAACTATCCAATCAAAGGGAATATATAAATTTGCAGTTTTTATTACAATTAGATTATGGGCCCAAACTTTTAACCTTCTTGTCCTCGAATTAAGGTTACAATTGAATAAAAGTTGTCCAGTTTGCCGACGTTTGGAAGAGGGGGTTGAAAGCTCCATAGATAACAACCATCAAACTCCGGAAGATCAAAACCAACAAGAAAATCATGAAACAATCAATCAGATACAACGGAACCATGGAGGGTTTGGAAGTATGTAACAAAAAATTTATACTAAATTTTTTTTTCAAGTTTTTATCAAAAAACAAAAATATTTTAGAAAGTTTAGATATGAATATTTTACAATATCATAGTAATAAAAAATAACTCTTAATTTATAAAAATTTCAACTTCAAATTATACTAATTACCATTTGTTAACTTTTTAGGATTTATATCATGGTTTTGTCTAAGACAATGAACATTTAAAGAGAAAAATTGGAGATTTGTAATCTTTAAAAAGTTTAGACAAATTATTTGATATTTAACACAAATTTTTGTTTTTCATATTTAACTCTATTAAATTTGTTTCATCTGTTTTAGTTAAAATCTATATTCTTCATTAAACATATCTAACTCAAATTAACGATTTTTTTAACTCAAATTAACGGTTTCTTATTTATACTTTGAATAAAAGCTACAAAATAATATCTAAATATATTTTATCTTCAGGAAAAAGTAAAGAAACTTTGAAATATTTCTAAAATCATAAGATATTTTTTATATTTTCATGAGAATATTTTCATGAAATTTGCTATTTTAAATAATAAAAGTGCATACTAATAATGCCCATATATATTATGAAAGAAAATTTAAATTAAATAAAAGCCAAAATGTTAGACATGTTGATTAAATATTTTGATATAAATTTCATAATTTATTTCCTATTATCAAAATTATCATTTAATTTGCCGACAATCCAATTATAAATAAAAAGGGCAAATCTGTTTAGAGGTCAATAAAAAGGAAATAAAAGCATGAAAATAAACGAAGTATTAATAACATTTTAATTAAAGATGTAATTATTATAAAAAGATTTTTTAAAACATATTTTACTAGTCTGCCTTTAGTTTTATTCCGTCCTTACTTTCCTAGGTGAAAAACAGAAGAGAAGGAAATTTTCTCACTTTTCCCGTAAAGTGAGAAAAAAACTTTCAACAGTTAAATAATTTTTTTCTGTTGAATATTGTTTCCTTCTATTTTCTAGATTTGTAATACTTTTTAGCATTATATCAAAAATCTTTGCAAAATTTCTCAAAAAACAAAAAAAATTTTTAATTTTAAAATTTAAGTAAAATAATGAATTTAAAATTTATATTTTTTATTCAAATTATTTTACAATTTTTTCCATTTTCCTCTCTAAATAATGAAAATGACCAAAAAATTTTTGTCGAAAAATTAGTAAACGAAGAGTCACAAAATATAAATTTAATAAAAATGGAAATTAAAAAGGAAGGTATTAATAAAAAAATAATTGAAATAATTATTGAAGTTACTGAAAAAATGAAGAAAAAAAATAACTTAATTTTTATAACTTCATCTAATTTGGATGAGGAAGATTCTCGACTTCATATATATCATACGATAAATTCAATACATAAAAAGGGAAAATGGATATTGAAAATTGAGGAAGAATACAAAAATACATATAAATCTGGAATATTTATATGCAAAATTGATAAACAAAAAATAGTAGGCTTTAAATAACCAAAAAATTATAAATTAATATTTATATATTCTGGACGAGGATTGCTCGCAGAAAATAATTATAAAACACAAATTAAAAAAAAATAAAAATTATTTTTTTATTAGAGTTGGTTTTGTTATTAGAGTATTAGAGAGTAGAGTTGGACAAAATCCTCGGTTTCCGAGATTCATAAAAAATCCGAGATTTTTTGGGGTCAAAAACCGAGATTCTTGGCGAGATTCGAGATTGAAAACTAAAATCTCGGTTTTATCTCGGTTTTGTGCAACCCTAATTAAAATAAAGAGTTTTTAAAACTATTTTAGTTAGAAGAGGATTTATGATAAAATTCCAGATTTGGAATTATCCGAAATTTTCGTATATCTGGGTTCGAAAAAAAATCTTTTACGGTATAAGAAAATAAAAATTGTGGAAAAAGAAAAAGTCAAGAATAATAGAAATTTATTGAAATGAATTATGACAAAATTTCTATTAAATTAGGTACATAGGAAAATTGAATAATAAAATAAATTCTTAAATTATTAGTTTTTAATTGTTTTAATAAATTCAATTACAAATTTTGTAGCCAATGATGGAAATTTCACCAATGTTCAAAGCATTACAATTTGATACAGAAATAGATAATAAAAAAACTATAATTAATTTACCAAACACAGCTTTAATTAAACGAAAAAATATAAATAAATATAAATTAACAAAATTAACATATTTCTCTGAAGAGCCTCAAAAAATAAAAAATAATAAAATAAAATATTTAAAAAAAGAAGAAAGAAATAAATATAAAAATAAATTTATTGACAATATAATAATTGAAAATAATCGAATTGAAGAGAAAAGTGGAAAATCATATTTGGGATTTTGTATAAAATTTAAAGAAATGGGAAAATATATTATTTATTTATCATCTTTATCTTTTTTGAATAAGTTTGGATTGTCATTTAAAATTTATTTAAATGTTGAAGAAAATGAAGAAAAATGTTATTCCAAAATTTTTGAGGAAATAGAAGAAAAAGAAATAATTAAAGAAATGAAAAAAGGAATATTAATAAATGTTTATAAAAATGAAGGAAATGAGGAAGATGGAAAAATTAAAATTGGAATAAATTTAGTTTCAAATTATAATGTTGCTGAAATTAAACCTTTATTCGATGAAAATTTTATTTATAATATTGAAAAAGAGGAAGAAATTAAAAGGAAGATGAAAAAGAAGACAAAAAAGAAGAAAAAGAAGAAAAAGATAAAGAAACAAAAAATAAAAAACCACATAATTTGCTGAAAGCAATGAAGGGATTAC
>ABLG01001891.1:0-27300 GCA_000172435.1 Meloidogyne hapla
ATTAGTGCATAAAATTAATTATTTATAACGTTTTATTAAATTCTTTGCTTTTTATTATTTTAAATTAATTAATATTAAGTAAAATTAATTTTAGGAAATAATTTGATTAATTATTTAATTTTATTTTACTTCCAAAAAAATGAATTAGTTTATGGTTCTTGCCTAATAATTAAATTTAATATTTTATTTTATTAATTGATTATTCTCATAGCATTTTTAATTTAATTCTAGTGATTTTTCACATTAATTTTTCACATGAGAGATATAAGCTTAAATATTTGCAATTAAGAAGATAAAAAATAAAATATCAATCGTGATAATGATCATAAATAAAATTGAAATCTCTTTTTTTACTATACTGCCAAGGGCTGAATTACAAAGATTAGTGTCACACTCATGACAGGTACACTCGTCACCATAGCCTTTTAACACATTATCTAATTCAAGCGTTTTACAGTTACCACATCCTCTGACATGGCCATCTAAATTTTTAAATAACTTTAGGATATTTTTACTTTAAAAATATTTTAGAAGACAGGCTATAGGCCCTTAGGCTTTTAATATTTTTTAATTGAAATTTAGATTATTTCTAGTTAAAAATATTTTAGAAGAGAGGGCATGTCCTTAACCTTCCAATATTTTTAAATTAAAATTTAGATTAATTTTAATTCAAAAATATTTTAGAAGACAGGGCATAGGCCCTTAGCCTTCTAAAATTTTTAAATTGAAATTAACATCTTCCACAATCATTCTTTATACATTTGGCATTATAAAGTTTAAATTTGTAGCCTTTAGTATCGCATCTTGTTAATTTTTGTCTCTCTCTCTCTCTGTTTCTCTTTGTTTACAAAATCCCTCTTTGTCAACATCCCTCTTTGTTTACAAAATCTTTCATATCATAACATTCAAATGAATCTGATTATAAAAATTAATAATATTTTTATAAATTTTATTTTACCTCCAAATTTAAAATTAATTATTAAATAAAATATTAAAATATTTATTAATAATAATTTCATATTTAAAATATTATTAATTAATTATTTCATAAAATATGTACAGATGAATAATTAAATTATTTAATTAAAATAATTACCAAAAATATTTGGGATGAATTAGCAAATCATTTTATTAATTCTAATAATTTTTTCATAAATTACTCATTAAAATAAGACAATAAAATTTTAAAAAAAAATTATTTTTTAATTTATTTTAATTTCTAAATATTTTTAATATTATTTTGTAATTTTATTTAATTAAATCACATCCTTAACAATTAATTTCTTCAATATTTAATATTTTTATTCTTCATTAATTATTTATTTTTTGGGATAATTAGGCTAAAAAATATTTTGTTTTTTAATAAAATAAAATATTTTAAGAAACTTGGCATTTTTGTTGACATTCTTCCAAAGTTTTAAAATTATTGCCATTACCACGGCACCCACCATAGTCGAATTTCTTAATTTTTATTTTAATATAAGAGCAAAAAATTTAATTTAATATAATTTTTTGATCAGACTCTCAAAAAATATTTTTTTTAAATTTTTGATATTTAACCTTGCATTCCCCATTATCAAACCACCAACGAGTCATTAAAGCTTCACAAGGTCCAGGGTCTTTTTCAAGGTTACAGACCTATTTTTGGAAATATTAATATTTTATTAAACAGAAAAATAAACAAACATTGCATGTTTTTTGACATTCTTCAAGGGTTTCGAAATTATTATCATTACCTCCACACCCACCGTAATTGAATGGCTAAAAATTAATTTTTTGGGTTCAGTAAAGGATTTTTAACAATTTTTTTTATTATTTATTTCCGGAAGGTCCATTCTGTTTTAAATCTTTAAAATATTTTAAATAACCTTGCATTCACCGTTATCATACCACCAACGAGGAATTAAAGCTTTACAAGGTCCAACAACTTTATCAAGCTCACAAATCTTTTATTAATAAATTTATTTATTTAATAAAATTTTAAATAACTTTGCATTTTTTTTGGCATTCTAGTTTGCTTAAAAAATTATTTTCGTTGCCACCACAGCCCCCATAGGTGAAGTTCTTAATATTAATTTTAAATTTTAAGAATTAATTTTAAAAATTATTATTATTTTAATTTTCACTTTGCATTGACCATTTTCATGCCACCAGCGAGGGAATAAAGCTAGACAAGGTCCTACTACTTGTTCAAGCTGACAAAACTATTTTTAAAATATTAATTTTATTAAATTAATTTTTTAATTAATTTACTTTAGGTATATTATAATTATCAGCATTAACCATCAAAAATATTAAAAATAAAATTAGGGCTTTAAATAATTTAATAATCATTTTATTAATTTAAATTTATTATTTAATTTTTATTTTATGATTGAATAATAAGAGAAATAAATTTAAAAATTTATTTGAGGAAAATATTGTTTATTTTATATTTAGCTGGTTAGTCACACACACCAAAAATTATTTTTATTTGTTATACACAACAATAAAAATTTAAAAAAAATATTTTTTTTAATTTCGAAACATGACAGCTTATTTATTAAAAATTTAAAAAAAAAATTTCATCACAAAAATAATTTTTTATTAAAATGTAAACGTTCACTTCCCAAATTTTCATTAAAATTTTCTCTATTTTCTCTTTCTTCTAAATTTAAATCAAAATAATTTTCAGCAACATTTTCGTCTTCCTCTGCCCCCACATCTTCGATTTCCTTAAAAAATAATTTTTATTATAATATATTTTTAATTTTTAAACAAACAAACATTTTTCTTCCTCTTACCCATTTCAATTTTATAAAGTTGAATGATTAAATTATTTAATTTTGATTGTATATTGTCTAAAAAATTAATATTAAATTTTTAATTAAAATTTTATTTTGTAAGGAAGGTGGTCATTTTCACAATTTTCCCTTGTCTTTTAATTAATTCCAGTTAATAACTTTCCATATAAATTATGAAGATTTATATATCATTCGAAAGAGCTCCTTATGTTGAGTCGAATGACATCAAAATTTACAAATTCCGATAATTTTGAATAAAGTTATGACCGATTAATCAAGGTAACTTAATAAAAGGTAAGGGGTATGATTATTTACCCCATTTTAACTAAATTTATTTTTACATTTTTGTTAAAATTACTTTTATCAATATCACTCGATTCTGTATTTACTTCATCAAAATTCTTAAACTCCCTAAAAGGATAATCTTCATTATTTTTAATTAAATTATTATTGTATTCTTTATTATATTCACATTTTAAACATTCATTAATACATAATTCGTTTATTGATGGGGTCTACAAAATTTTAAAAATTAATTTTAGAAGTTTTTTAAAATGAAAATTTATTAGGAATTTTCAAAAAAAAATATTTTAACTCTAAATAAATTATTTAATTATTATCTTACTGTACAAATTGTGCAATAAGGACCTCTCACAATTTTGCATTGAAGCATGAGTTCGTCTACAAATTTAATTTTTTATTTCAAAATTTTAA
This sequence comes from Meloidogyne hapla, assembly GCA_000172435.1. NCBI lineage: Eukaryota > Metazoa > Nematoda > Chromadorea > Rhabditida > Meloidogynidae > Meloidogyne > Meloidogyne hapla. Next base: position 3,498 of record ABLG01001891.1, read on the forward strand.
AGGCAAATGTTCGTTTTTAGTCCTTTAAAAAATATTTTTTTTAATTACCCAAATTTTGAGGAACAATAGATGATTGACTTGCATAAATACCTAAAGCACCATTATTTATTCCTCCTCCATTGCAATATTGACACTCATAGGGACAGATCTCCTCTACACTTTTGTGCCCACAATGAGTACAATAAATGCCCTGTAGATTTGGACAAAGTTTTTGAAGCTCGCCTTTCAATTAAAAATTTTAAAAGATTTTATTTATAAAATAGAGGATCTCCACTAATGGATAATTAAATTATTAAATTAATTAAAATTACTTAATTCAGCACTTTGCCCATTACCAAATTCCTTCAAATAATTAAAATAAAAAGAAATTAAAAATAAAATTTTAATTAAATAAAAAAGCATTGTTTAAAATTGATATTTTTTCTAATTTTGGGAATGATGAAAAAATAATAAAAAAATTTTAGACAAATAAAAATACACCTTTTTCGTCCCTTTGTTTATTATTTTCGTGGATTTGGATAAAAAAGAAAATTAAAAAATAAAATTTTTTTTGATATTTTTTAATTAAATTAATTGATAATAATTTAAATTAATAAATAATTAATTAATTTAAATTTATTTTATTATTTTTAAATCTAATAAATAATTAATTAAAAAATATTAATTCAATAAACTTTTAATTTTATTATTTAAATTACTTAGACTAAAATTTTTGTATTTGCATTAAAATTAAATAAAAAAATGTTTTGATTGTCTAGTGATATGATTACTTTTAATAAATATTTAGTTTTTCATCATAAGACAATAATTTTGTATTTAAATAAATTAAAATAAAAAACAATTTTTTTCATGCCGTATGGGTGGTAATCATCACAAAATTTTTTTGAATTTTTAATAAATCTTAATTCTGATTTTTAAATTGAATTTTACACCAAAAATATATTAATATAAATATTAAATTTATATTATTAAAATTAAATTATTTATCAGTTTAAAATTATAATTCATCCAAAAATCTCTTCTATCAACTGCCCAGTCCCAGCCCACATTTTTTATTTATCTCCAAATAACTGTCTAATAAAATTTTATTAAATAAAATAATTAAAAATAATTTCTAGAAGAATGAGAAATATTTGGAGAAAATTACAAAATTACAAATTATTTAATGGCCAAAACAATAATAATAGATTAAATCATAAATTACGCTATTTTTATTTTATTTTATTTTGTATTTCTTTAATTCTTTTATTTCCTTTTTATGCTAAATTTGCTGAGATCAAAGGTTTAGGTTTGAAGGAGAAGAGTCAAAAGATTCCTCCAAATCCCAAGGTAATTTTTTTTTAATTTTATTTAAAATGTTAAAAGCATCATTCCCTCATGCCTAAGAGAGTTCTTCTTTGAACAAGACTGGAAACCTTTGAAATATTTTAGTTCCATTGGAACCATCCATAGGAATCTTTTGAGAGACCGAAAAATAAAAATGAGAATATTATTGTTAAATCAGAATAATTTTCCTAAGGGTGAGATAAATGCCCTGAGGCTACCAGAAGCTATTTACTAAGGCTATCCGTGAATGATGGTCTTTAATAAAAAATCAAAATTCTTAAAAATAAATAAGATTTATTTAATATTTTAGTTGAAACCAATCATTCTTGGTTGGAACACTATTTACTATTATGATAATGTGATATCTATGTTAACTGGGATGTTTAATATTAACGAATGCCCCTATGAATGTGAATATTCGACTGATAGGAATAAGTAAATTTTTTAGAGAATTTATTTTTAATTTAAAAAATATCCATAAAAAGGTATTTAAATGCCTCTGCTATTGTTTATTATATTCGGACCGAACACAACGGTTTGCCTAAAATTCGACCTCCAAATCAGTTATATGTCTTTTGTTTGGATGAACCCCCTCATTATACTTTTGAGTTTTTTAAGGTTAATTAATTAGAAATTTTTTGTTAAAAAATCCTTTTAATAGAAGGTTCCCCCAGACTTTTTTAATATTTCAATGACGTATCGTTTAGACAGCGATATTTATTATCCATATGATCAGTTTGTTCCCTGTAATGGTGAATGCCAAGTAGATGAATATTGGACAGAAAAGGAGGTAGAAAAATTATTTTTTTAATTTTTAAAAGAGAACCAAGAAAATCCGAAAATCCTCTTTATAGGTAATGGAAAATGTAATAAGAAAAACTGATTTGGCAATGCAAGTAAACTCAGATTGCGGTAAATATTTTTAATATTATTAACAAAATAATTCAATAGCCTCTCGATTTTTCCATAAAATTAAAAAAACCTTAAAGATACTCCCTCCAAAAGAGAAAATCTCGTTGACGAACTTCGCAAACTAATAAAAATAGATTTGTATGGAAAATGTGTACGTGGAGCTAATTGCGATTTTGAATATTGTTATAATCGAGAATTGGGTAAAAAATAAATTAAGAAAACTTTCAGGGTTGAAATATTTAAAAAATATTTTTCTAGAAAATCATATGTTCTATTTGGCATTCGAAAATGCTGTTTGTAAAAGTTATGTCACAGAAAAATTTTGGAATTTAAAACATTTAATTGTTCCTGTTGTACTTACTCGACGTGTTTTAGATAAATGGAAGGTGCCTGACAGTGCTTATATTGCTGTAGATGATTTTAATAATATTAAAGAATTGGCTGATTATTTACTTTATTTACAGAAAAATAGAACAGAATATTTAAAGTAAGGAAAAATATTTTTAAAAATTAAACGGGTTATTAATTTTAAAGATACCGTAATCAATCAATTAGACTGGCCTTTATATATGAATGGCTCTTTCTAGTAGGATTAAGAAAAGTTGAATGGCACTAGAATGTTTACCTATTTTTAGTAAACAAATAAATTAACATTTAATACCTATTTTTTAATTATTAAAAATTTTTGAAAATTTATATGAAGCTGAGAACAAAGCTGTGCCGAAACTAAATTTTTTTCTAAAATTCCGAAGCTTCTTTCGATTTATGACAAATCAAAAGAAAATAGACAGCAAATTGAAATTTCGACTGTCTTGAATAGTTCCAATTGCTTCTCGAATTGAATTGCAAATTTTTGATAATGGGAAACCCGGAATCAAACCCGAAAATCAAAAAACTTAAATCTTAACAATAATTAAATTTTAATACTTCATTCAGGTATTTTGATTGGACAAAAACTTATCGAAAAACAAATTATCACGTATTACACAAAAAACTAACAAGAAAATATTACCAAGCATTTATTCTACCTCAAAATGGTACTCACGCCCCAACATATAACCCTCTATGTAATTTATGTGAATTATTACATCAACAACACGGAAAGGGACATCCAAAATTAATAATTCCAGATATTTGGAAATTTTGGAACGGCCCGGATGTTTGTATAGATAATTGGGTAGATTTTTATTTAAAAGGAAAACATAAAGAAGCTTTTGAAAAAGCAAATTGGACTGAACGAAATTAAATTTTTATTTGTATTTTTTAATTCTATTTATTTATTTTTAAATAAAAATTAAATTTTATTCTATTAAAAAGTACTTATCTAAGGCATTTAATTTATTTTTAGCAAAAAAATGATTAAGAAAATTGGTGTCATTGACAGGAATTTTTTAAAAGGTTTTGTACATGTATCGTTGAAAAAGAATTTAATAAATGAATAATCATTTTAAATAACATTAAATATTTAAAAGAGCATTTTTCTTTTATTTTTAAATTTAAATTCAATTTTTTCAATTAAAAAAAAATTTTTTAGGAATTAAAAAAAATTTTCAACGTTCCGTAGGCTTCAGTGAAAGGGGGATCATTCTTAATTAATTTTTTAATTAAATTGATTATTTTTATTAAATTGAAAGGTCAATTAAAATGCTTGGATACTGTATCATTTTATTAATATTTATTGCGTTCAGTAATGCTGCTCATGTGGTTTATGTATTACAAGATGGATATGATGTAGATAGTGAAGGTTCTTTTAATATTTCTTTGAATTTTAATAAATCCCCCAAGGGATATAAATTTTGATTTGGTTAATATTGAAGTCTACTGTATCATTTAATAATTAATAATAATTTTTTTAATAATTTTCAGAAGCTCCCGTATATCCAAAATCATACTATCGCAAAACACATTATCCAGGTATATAATAAATAATCTTTTTTTATAATCAATTTAATAAATATATCTAAAATTATTTTAAGCATATCTCTACAAAAATCCAATAATCTATCAAAAATACCAAAAACCCGATTCATACAAAAAAGAAAACAATTATGATACAGGTAAAATTAAAAAACCTACAAATGTTTGTAAGTGGAAAATATAAATTTTATTCTTATTTTAAAAAAATTTTCTTTTTTAATAAAATTAAATTATAAGACAATGGAAATTATAATAAGCCATCAAACTACGAATATGGAAAAAAGGAACAATATAAAAAGCCAGGATATGATTATGAAAAGAAGGAAGAATATAAACAGCCTGGATATGATCATGAAAAGAAAGAAGAATATAAACAACCTAGATATGATAATGAAAAGAAGGAAGAATATAAACAGCCTGGATATGATAATGAAAAGAAGGAAGAATATAAACAGCCTGGATATGAAGATAATTATGAGAAGCCATCTTATTATGAGAAAAAAGAAGACAAGTACTACTATGAAAAGTCTAATGATGGATATGATAACAGGGGATATGGAGATAATGAAGGGTACAATGATAAAGGATATGGAGATGATGAGGGATATAAAGGAAGAGGATATGGAGATAATGAAGGATATGATAATAACAACCGATATGAAGATGATGGATATAATGAAAAGAGATATGGAGATGGTAAAATAAAATTATTTAAATGAAATCATAATAAACCAAAATTTAATCTTTAATTTTTATCTTCATTAGATAATTATGGAAGAAATGAGAGACACAATAGATACAATAAATATGGCTCTTCTTCTGATAATGATGAGTATAACTACAAGATGCATAATTATTTCATTCCGAACTATGGATTTCCTCCTTATTATGGAAGCTATATGAATTATAGGGTAATCTTTGATATGCCAGAAATGATTTAAAACTTGACTTAAATATATTTAATCAAAAAATATTCAATTTTCAGCAGCCGTATTATCTACCACCAATATATTACTATTCTACTGCTGCTACAACAACTACAACATCGACAACAGAAATTCCGTCCACTGAAAAGACATCAGAAATTCCGACCACTGAAGAGACATCAGAAATTCCGACCACTGAAGAGACGTCAGAAATTCCGACCACTGAAGAGACAACAGAAATCCCAACAACAGAAGCTACAACAGAGACTGACCAAACATCAAAATCAGATAAAACATCAGAAAATCCAACAACAGAAGGAAGTACAGAACCCCCTACAAGTGAAGGAAGTACAGAAACTCCTACAAGTGAAGGAAGTACAGAAACTCCTACAAGTGAAGGAAGTACAGAAACCCCTACAAGTGAAGGAAGTACAGAACCCCCTACAAGTGAAGGAAGTACAGAACCCCCTACAAGTGAAGGAAGTACAGAACCCCCTACAAGTGAAGGAAGTACAGAAACTCCTACAAGTGAAGGAAGTACAGAACCCCCTACAAGTGAAGGAAGTACAGAAACTACTACAAGCGATGCTACAACGGGCAGGTTGTTAAGGCTGTCTTGAAATTATTTTATAAAATTTTGCTTAGCTTTACAAAAAAACCACCGCCATGTCCTCCTGAATGGACATTCTTTGAAGCTGGAAATTGTTGTATAAAAATTTCCTCACCAGAACAAACACCATTAACTTGGAATGAAGCTAGTGAGGAAGCCAAAAAGAATGGAGCTCGAATGGCTTCCATTCACTTTAAAAAGGAGGATGACTTTATAAGAGGTGAAAGAATATTAATTTAATCTCTAATTGAGAAATAAATTCAATTAAAATAGATATTGTGGTAAATCAAACAAAAGGAGAGGGTAAAGAAAATCCTGTTTACTTTATTGGATTACAAGTAAATGGCACAAATGGAACAGTCGAGAGTTCTGCATGGTCGGATAAAACGCGTGTAAACTATGGAAATCCTAAAGATATAAAAGTAAACTATAGTTAAAAGAATTTTTTGAAAATTTTTTAGCCAAATACTGATCCTTATGGACCGAAAACTTCATTCAATGGAGACAAAGCATTTGTTGGAATTTCCAAAGATCCAAGTGGAAATGCATCTTGGGGTCTTTATGATGAAAATCAAAAAGGAGGGTATATATGGAAGGTAGAAGGATTTAAAGAGGGTTTTCAACAATTAAAATATTTAATTTAATACAAGATTGATTTGTCCGGACGGAAAAGTGGACCGGCAACAAATAAGCCGGAAGGAGGCTCAAGAAATAACAGTAATTAACACAAACCTCCTTAAAAATATTTTTCAAAATTAAGACGGATTGCCAGATGGTTTCACATGCACTACTGGATGCAGCCCATCTTCAATAAAATTAACACCACAAAATGGACAACCGTCTCCTGTTGATGAAGGACCCCAAGAATCAAGTGGCTGCCAAACAACTGTATTGAGTTGTAAAACAAATAAAGCAATTTCTGCGATAGCGGTATGGAATGTTGATTTTATTTAACAAATAATTTTAAACAGTTTGGAGACAAAGGAAGTGTTCAAGCAAAAGATGGTGATAAAACAAAAGTGAGAGCTAAAATAGTTTGTGCCCGAGAGGAATCAACTAAAAAAGTCGGATGGCTTCGAAATGTAGCAAATAACAATCCAAAATTGTTTTTCTTCGTTAATGAGGTGAGAATGTTATGGGGGGATGTTTATGTTTTTCCATTTTAGGCACGTTGTGAACAGCAGTCGAGTTAAATAAAGATCGCCGGATGAAAAATGAAATTTTACTAGTAGATTTTTTAATCAATAAAACCTATTTAAATAATAAAATTAAGAAAAATTTCACCATAAATCCCATAAACAAAAAGTTCAAATGAAGGAGGTTAAGTATCATTTGTATCTGATGGTTTAAAAATGTTGAAATTTTAAAACAATCTTTTTAAATAAACCTGAAAATTTTTTGTTCTAACAATAAGAGTGCATCTCCATTAATTTTTTAAAATTGTTTAAATATCTTTAAAAACGAATTCAAAAATTGAACAAGACTCTAGAGGATTAATTTTTAGGGAAATATTTGCGGACAATACTTGCGGACTCTATCAAAAAACAAACTTTAAATTTTTGAGAAAATTCCATCAGCAAGCCTATGTCCAATTGTTGTTGTTTAATTGTAAAGTTTGTTGTTTTTGATTCTTGTTGTTGTTTGGATTTGGACAAGCTGGAGAATATTTAGGCACATGCTTAAATAATTTAATTGAGTTTTATTTATTTATCGAGATATAAAATATAAACTAACCATAAAGACGATGCAGTATGATTGAAGTGCCAAAGTGGGGAAGCTCCCTGTCCATACTGGAGCCACTACGAAGCCCTCCATCTAGCCAGTGCAATAAATCCCCCTGTCCATACTGGAAACACTACGAAGCCCTCCATCTAGCCAGTGCAATTAATCCCCATGTCCATACTGGAGCCACTACGAAGCCCTCCATCTAGCCAGTGCAATAAATCCCCCTGTCCATACTGGAAACACTACGAAGCCCTCCATCTAGCCAGTGCAATAAATCCCCTTGTCCATACTGGAGCCACTACGAAGCCCTCCATCTAGCCAGTGCAATTATCCCCCTGTCCATACTGGAGACACCAAGAAGCCCTCCATCTAGCCAGGGCAAAAAATCCCACTGTCCATACTGGAGCCACTACGAAGCCCTCCATCTAGCCAGGGCAAAGAATCCCACTGTCCATACTGGAGACACCACGAAGCCCTCCATCTAGCCAGGGCAAAAAATCCCACTGTCCATACTGAAGACACTACGAAGCCCTCCATCTAGCCAGGGCAAAGAATCCCACTGTCCATACTGGAGACACCACGAAGCCCTCCATCTAGCCAGGGCAACAAATCCCCCTGTCCATACTGAAGACACTACGAAGCCCTCCATCTAGCCAGGGCACTAAGAACCCAGCATGTAGATGAACGAAGAACATCATCTACATCTTTGCCTCGAGGGACTGAAAATATTTTTTATTGCAAAATAAAGGAAATTAAAAAAACAAACGTCTCGAATTGCGGCAGGATTGACCTCTCTGTCCAGCATACACTTGCATTTGTTAGCCATCATTTGTTGAAGAACTGCAAATATATTTAAATTTTATAAAAATTCTTTTTTAGGGTCCGAAAAGGACGCAAGTTTGTCCGCAAATAAAATTTGGAGGTTGTTGGAGGAGGTCCAGAAATGACACAAATTGGTCGTTTTTGATACTAATAAAAATAATTTAAAATAAAAGAAAAATAAAACTTGGCGGTTTTGTATTTCTCAGCAGAAACTTGTTTTACATGTGCAATCCGCTGTTCTTTGTAAGCTTCTATAAATCATCCTTAAATTAAAATTCGAGATGTTTTCAAATTAATTTAAAGAAACCGGGCTAATGTAGGTACTTGATTGAAAAACACCAGCGCACGTTGAAGTCCCACTATTTGTTGTATTTTGAAAATTAAAAGCAGGAAATAAACCGCAGGCTCTCCAGAAATGTCAACATGACTTGCGCCGTTCTTCATCGCGCCAACAACAGCCTCACCATAAAGACGATACTTAAATAGAAAAATAAAATGTAAAACTAAAATGAATAAATCAATACCGGTCCAACAACGTTGACAATAACCTTCGCCTGTTTAACCATCTGAACGAGTTGGTCTTCGTTATGAGAGTCAGTAATGATGATGGAATTTTGGTCAAATCCTTTTCTAAAGTTTTTTTGAAATTAAAAGAAACTTAAATCAAAAAACCTGTCAATTTTCCAACATTAGCCAATGTCTCTTCCAATTTCTTCTTCCTTTACCAGAAACAGCAATTGAAAGTTTGTCATACTCATCACTTTTAGCAAAAGTTTCAATTACATTTGTCACCAGAAGAACCATAGAATAGTCAATCGGTCAGAAGAAGACACAAGAAGAACCATAGTCAATTGGTCGGAAGGATTATTTTAAGTTTAGAAGTTTGTAGATAATTTTTAATTAAATGTAGACTAAAAAAGAAGAAAAATCAATAAGGATTAAAATCTTTTAAGAGAGGTAAAGTTAAGCACGCACAGAGGAAACGCTCATATAAAATTGTCTATTGATTTTCTTTCTTTCTATAATTCTCTCTCGATAAGCATTCTCTCTTTTTTCTTCTAGAAAGTTTTTTGAAAATATTGGCAAAGTGTTAAATATTTAATTTAATCAAGACAATTGAGTCTAATGCTTGAGATTACAATTTGCAATCTTCGCCGCAGGAAAGAATCATTTAATCATTTTCTTGTTAAATTTAATCATTTTCGTGTAAATGATTAAAAGATTATCGATTAGTAATGTTCAAATTGGTAACAGGGAAAAATATTTCAAAATCCCAACATAAATTCATTCGACAACCACCACAAACACTTTTTCTATCTAACAATTTTTCATTGTGGTAAATGTAAAAATGCCATTAGTTGGTTGTTCGTTTCCACGATCTTTTCATATTTTTTGTTTAATTCCTACGATAGATATTTATCTTTTAGATTTTGCTATATTTCTTTCAATTTTTCTATTGACAACTAAAAATGTCGGCTATGATTCAGCCCCTTAATCCAAAGCCATTTTTGAATGCATTGGCTGGAAAACCGATTATTTGCAAATTAAAATGGGGAATGGAATATCGAGGTTTTTTAAAATTTATTTTAACATTTTCTGATACTATTTTCTTTTTTAGGAATATTGGTCTCTGTAGATGGCTACATGAATTTACATTTGGCTAATTCGGAAGAGTATATTGACGGAACAAATACTGGGGCACTTGGCGAAATTTTGATCAGGTATACATTTTATATTCTTTTCTTTATTTATTTTCATTAAAAACCAAAATTTTTAGATGCAATAATATTCTTTGGGTGTCTGCTGCAGATGAAGCTGAAGCTTGATTATTTGTTTGATCAATTGACAAACTTATTATTTTTTCATTTTTTAATTTATACAATTATTTAAAACTGGATAAACATGTTAAATAAATTTTGTCGAATTTTTTAAGTATTGTTTTGTGATAAGGTTTTAGTCCTATGACCTACTTTTTATTATTCTTTCTTGTTTTTTATGTTTAAAATTCTGCAGAGATGAATGTAACTGAAGAAGATTCGCTTGGTTATTTTGAGCGTGTTGAGAAGGAAATAACCTCGCCTTCACTTAATAGAGTATTTTCTATTTGTTTTTATAATTAAACAAATTCCCCATTTTCAGCCTCTGGACGTACCAAATTTCAAACAAAAGGATCCTATTGAACCTTTGTTTCATAGCACTCCTCAACAAACAACTGGGAAAATACGAAAACATGGACAATTAAAAAGGTTTCTTCCTCATTTTTAATTCTAAATTTATTTTTTAAAGCTCCCACAATCCACAGACTCCTGGAGGGAGTGCATTTTCTCCAATTGTAGAAGAACGTCGAGATGATTTGGATAAACTTGTTTCTAAACTACGCGGTGGAGCAGAAGACAAAATTGTTCATAATTTGGTCACTCAATTAAGAAATTTGATTGCTCAATGGGACTGGGCTCAGGCGAGGCATAGACATGTTGCTAAAATTGTAAATAATTAGTTTTCTAAATATTTTAAAAATTTTATATTTTTCAAAGTATTTTGAACGTCAACAAGACGAATTAAATTCAAATTGGGAAAATCTTCATTCGGAAATGGCAAAATTTAATCAACAAAAAAGCGATGAATGGGCAAGGATTGCAAGCATTCGCAGTGGCCTTCAAAGTGATAAAGCCAAGGCAACAGCTAAAAAGGATTCTGACAGAATAAAAGAACTGGAATTACAGGTTATTTTTTAATAGAGTTTCTAGACTTCTTTAAGATCTTCAAAAAACCTCTTGAGAATTTTTTTGTTTATTAATTTATAAATTTTGGCACAAAATCTTTTGACCTTTTCAATATTTGCTTTTTTACTAGAAATTTTTTTCTTTATAGCTTCAAAAACAAAAATCGAAAGATCTTCTCTCCTCTCAAAAACTTAGTGAATTACGTACAAAAATTAAAGAATTGGAAGGAGAAGTTAATGTTCGTGAGAAATCTTATAATGAAAATATGTTGAAAATTAAACGTTGTGAACAACAATTGGTTAGAGCAGAGGTTTTTTTTTAATTTTATTACGAATTATTAAATTTCTTATTTTCAGCAAGAAAATTCCAATCTTCGTACAAAATTAACTTTAATGAAAGCAGAGAAGCAACAACAATCATTAGCAGCATTTCAACAAAATCCACAACGTTCTAACCATGTTGGGCCTAGAGCCACACTCTTTAATGTTTGTCATTCCAATCAACAATCAAATCGAATAGAGACGAGCAGAATTGTAATTTTGTTTTTTAAATAAAAATATTTTTTAATTCTTTGTAGAATTCTACATCTTCCTCAATTTGTGATGGAAGTTCAACTTCATCAATTCAACCGGCATTTATTCGTCGAAATAATTCTGACAATTCATTTTTAAATACCCAGCGACAGCAGCAATGTTATAATTCGAGAAATAATCGATCTTTAACTGATAATGGACAAAATATTCAGGTTATCCTTTTTTTTTTAATAAAACTTCTAAAAAAGTTATGAGAATATTTTTTCAGTTAGAGCTGTTTTCCTTTCATTTTTTGGTCTTCGGCTTTTTTTCATAAAATTTCATTATTTTAGTCTGCTCGTCCTCGTGTCCACTTTGCCGATGAGCCTATAAATGTGTCATTCCCTGCCTCATCTCTTACCCACTCGATGTCTTCTAACAACGAAGATGTTCCTTCTTTAAATAAACGTTTTGAATTGCCTTCTGAAATGGTTTATTTTTTTAAATGATAAACTTATTTCCCTTTTTAAAGGTCAATACAATGTATCAAATAACCAAACGTGGCAGAGAATTTACTTTTAGCGATGGAAATAATCAAATTATTGTTGTTGAACTTTTGGGATGTAAACAACCTCCACAGTGTCGTCATTGTCTTTTATATGAATATCCTTCAAAATTTCCTGATGAAAATTCTAATTCCAACGATTTTCGATGGATAAGTCTTCCTCTTCTTCCCATATTTAATTCAAATGTAAAGAAACACAAAGTTGAAGTAATTTTTATTTTTATAAAATCTTTAATAATTTTTATTTTTTAAAGATTAATTTTCGTCAAAAAAATAATTTTTACGAAATACAAACTCCTATTGGAAATGTTGTCAGATTCTTTCTTTCTGGTCAATTAGAGGTTTGTTGGAAGTGTGGTGATCGAACATTGGTTCTTCCAAATGGTGAAAGACGTGAAGTATTTGGCCCAGAAAAACCTGACTTTCGAATGGAAATGTTTGTTTTTAATTTCTTAGATTATTTAAAAAATATTTTTTAAAGTTATCTTCCAAATGGAACAGCTTTTCGATTAAATGCTTCAAATCAATGGCAAAGAGAAGAGTTTGCTCCAACTACATCTCGAATGTCTGTTCGACCAGATGGATCTTATTCTTCATTACATGTCCAGGTTTTTATTAAAGACTTTTATATTTTACGAGGGAATAAGTGTGGTCAAAAATTTATTTAAATTTATTCTGGATAAATTTTTTGATAGACTGGTCGTCATCCTGATTATGGTTATAACATAAGAGCTGTTTTTCTGTTTTTAAGGATTTTTTTAGACAATCTAAAGTTATTGAAACTTTTTTATTTGTTTATTTTTAGCAATCGACACAAGCGGAGTCAACTTCAATGAAATTACAAGACATGTCAAGCTTACAAATAAATGCACCAGACTTTAAGGTTTTTTGTTTTTAAATTATTCTATGTAAAATTAAAATTCTTTGAAGCTTCGTCGTTTTAATTCAACAAAAGCAATTAAAATGGCAATAGAAGAGCCATCTCTACCTGGTGCTAGTTTACAACTTTGGTTTTGTATTGATGACGTTCTTTTGGTCAAACACATTCAAGATGTTAATGCAAATAATGAAAAAGGAATTTGTGAACAAAAACAAAGAGGTTTATTTTTTAATTAAAATTTTTTTAAATATTAAAATTTTTTAAAGAAAAATCCATTTGTTTTTCTCGTGGAGAGTGTAAACATATTAGAACAGCAACAAATGGTGGAAATGCTGATAGAACAATGTCTTTTGCTATGATGCAATAATAATTGGAATTTGTGTTTATTTTTTGTTATATATGTATATATTTGGGAAAATAATTCTGGGGGAACTTGAAAAAAATTATTTTTAAATATTTTTTCTCCTATAGATTAATTTAATAACCTCAAGTTTTATATTTATTTTTGTTCTTGCCTTCTTTAAATATATTTATTTTATTTTTTCGGTTTATTCTTTCTTTGTTTCACTTAATTTATTCAACTCTTACCTTAAATTATTTATTTTAAATTTTATTTAAAATCAGAAATAAAATATTTTAAAAATTTTTGAATTAAAAAAGACATAGTTTATTGAATAATATTTTTAAAAATTCTGAAAGATTTTTTAAATTTTAAAGTAATATCTAGATATGGAAAAAACTGATCGAGAGAGTTCTTCAGGATACAACAAATATGTTCGTTCAAGAAAATTTAAAACTGACAATAAGCGTGAAAAGCATGAATCTGATGACAAAGCTGAATCGAATGACTCTAAACGGTTTATTTTTTTATAATTATGAGAGTAACAGAAAAGAGGTTGTTAACCATTTATAAGCGACCTTAGTTTTTATGTTGCTTTTTAAAAAAAATTTAATAATAAATTTTAGAAAAGACTATGTAAGTGTTTATAAACGTGCACAACTCAATTATAAAAGATTGCGGGAAGAACGAAAAAATGAAATTGAACGACAACGAATTGAACAAGAAAAGAAAAGAGAAAAAGCAGAATTTCAAAAGGAATGGCGCAAAAAGTAAATTAAATAAATTTTAAAGGTTTTTTACAATTTTTTTAAATTTAGAAATAATCAAGTTTTGCAACTTAAAACAAGAAAGGGGCAACCAAATTTAAATGCACAAATTGGGATGATTTTAGAAAAATTGGAAAAAGATAAAGAAACAAATTAAATTTTTTGGAAATTAAAGGTTTTAAAATATTTTTGTTTTGTTTTTAATAAATAAATTTAAATTTTTAAAATTTAAATTTTGTATATTGGCTTGGCATAGCTATACGTATTTCACTTAAAATAATTTTTTAATTAAAATTTTAATTTTTGTTGATACTTTTTTAGAATGTCAAGCATAATTCTCTCGATTCAAGGTTTTTCTCGATTTTTTAAATTTTTATTTTTTTTTTCTTTTCGATTTCTTCTTTGGTTCAATTCTTGGAGTTTTACATAGCCTTGTAGTCAGAATTTTGTATCAAAAAGTTCCAGAACCTTATATGGATGAAATCTTTCATGTTGCCCAGACAAAATTATATTGCAAAGGAATTTATAACGAATGGTATTTTTTAAATTGATTTAAGACAAATTCAGATTTTCAATTTTTTATTAAAAATATTTTTTTCATTTCTTTCTGTTTCCCAGGCTAATCCCAAATATTAAAAAATTTTTATTTTTTAATCAAAATTTAATTCTTCAAAATTTCAGGAATCCAAAGATTACAACACCTCCAGGCCTTTATTTTCTCGCCGTTTTATTTGGTTTTTGTGGAAATGAACGTTACCTCAATTCTTTAATTTTACCTTTTTGTTTTGCTGGTTTATGTCGGTTGAGACGATTTATTTTAATTTCTATTCAAGGAAAATTAAAAAAAGAAATTGGTAAATTTAAATAATTAAAAATAATTTAAATAAATATTTTTAAGATCAATTTAAAGATGTTCGATTATCTGCTTTTTCAATTTGTCTTCTTCCTGTTTTACTTAATAATTCGTTTCTTTAGTAATTTTAATTAATTATTTAATTAAAAAAAATATTTTTTTAAGTTATACAGATCTTCTTTCGCTTACAGCCTTTATTTGGGGTATTTCTTTAAATTCTTCAATTTTGTCTTTTTTACTTTTTGCCTTGGCAGTATTGACAAGACAGGTTTTTTTAATAATTAAAATAATTTTTTTTTAATTTAAAATTTATTTTTAAGACAAATATTGTTTGGCCAGCATTAAATTGTTTAATTATTTCATTTAATATTTTTAAACAATTTTTATTTAATCAACTTTCTTTTAAACAAATAATTTTTCAGGTTACTTTTTAAAATTATTTTTATTTTAATTAATTTATTTTTTTAAGATTTTAAAATATATTTATCAATTTTTGTTGGTTTTTGCTTTTATTTGTTTTCTTATATGGAATAATGGTAGTATTGTGCTTGGTGATAAAACAGCACATAAACCGGTTTAATTTTAATTATTTATTATTATTTTTAAATTAATTATTAGTTATATTCCTACCTTTTTGAGATCCCCTTATAAGTCTGGGATTTTTAAAAAAAAATTTCGAAAATCAGAAAATTCTGTTTTCTAGGTGAGAACTCAGAAATACCTAGTAGATTAACCATCATTTATAACCATCATTTTAATAATAAAAATTATTATTAATAAGATCATTTTTATTTTGACAGAAATATAAAAAATTTTAATAAAAAATTTTTTGAAAATCATAAAAAATAAATTAAAAATCAGAACATCTCTAATAATTTAATTCTATCAAAAAAATATTTTTTTTAAGGTCATTCATTTACCTCAATTATTATATTTTGTTGGATTTACTGCAGCGTCTTCTTTACCTTTATTTATTAATTATTTTTTAAATAATTTTAAAATAATATTTAATCGGTTAATTAAAAAAATTATTATTTTTATTTTTTTTAGTTTTTCTTTCCTCTCAATATTTGTTATTTCGTTATTCGCGTTTTTATCAATTAATTGTTGTACATTAGCACATCCTTATCTTTTAGCAGATAATCGACATTTTACTTTTTATATTTGGCAAAGATTTTTTCAAAGGCATTGGATGGTTAGAAATTTCTAAAAATATATTTTTTTTAATTTTTTTTTTTTATTTTAGGCAAAATATTTGGCAATACCCTTTTATACCTTTAGTGCTGTTTTAATGTTTAAAATGACCTCAGAAATTCCAAATAAATTAAAGGTTATTTTAAAAATATTTTTAATTTTTAACAAATTATTTTTAGGCATTTTATTTTGTTTTTACGTCTCTTTGCCTTATTCCTGCCTTTTTATTAGAATTTCGTTATTTTATTATACCTTTTGCCTTATGGCGTCTTTCACTGGATAAACAGTCAACCAAAGCACAATTTATTGAAATTGTAATTAATTTTATTGTAATTTTGAATTAAATAATTTTTAAATAAAATAATATTTTTTAGGTCTCTTCTTTTGTTCTTTATTTATTTTTAAATCACCCTTTCAAATGGTCTAATGATCCAGAAAAGTGGCAACGATTTATGTGGTGAAGAATGATATTTTAATTTAATTTTTATTTTTAATATCTCATGTTCCTCTCTTATGTTCCCTTTAGCCTACTGCTATGTTCCATTCACCCCATGTTCCCTTCAGCCTACAGCTATGTTCCCTTCACCCCATGTTCCCTCCAGCCTACAGCTATGTTCCCTTCACCCCATGTTCCCTCCAGCCTACAGCTATGTTCCCTTCAGCCTATAGCTATTTTCCCTTCACCCCATGTTCCCTTCAGCCTACAACTATGCCTTCACCCCATGTTCCCTTCAGCCTACAGCTATGTTCCCTTCACCCCATGTTCCCTCCAGCCTACAGCTATGTTCCCTTCAGCCTACAACTATGTTCCCTTCACCCCATGTTCCCTTCAGCCTACGCTATGTTACCTTCACCCCATGTTCCCTTCAGCCTAGCTTTGTTCCCTTCACCCCATGTTCACCCCATGTTCCCTTCGGCCTACAGCTTTGTTCCCTTAACACTACTACTCGAATCACCTACAATATTGCAACCCTGTTTATTATTTTAAAACTAAATAAAACTTTAATTAATTATTATTATATTTTTGAATAAAATAAAAATCTTTTTTAAAAATTCTTTTTTAATTATTTCCAAGAATAAAACAAAAAAACTCCTTGTTTTTTAATTTTTTTAGAAAAACAAAGAAAACTAGTAGATTAATAATTCCATTATTTATTCTTCCCGAAATTTGCAATGTGTTAATGTTTCTTTTTTTTTTGTTGGCTATTTTTAATGGAAAAAAAGTATAAAATATTATTTTCGGGAACTAAAAAGGAATATTCTTTTGTATTTTAATATATTTAAAAAGTAAATTTATTTAGTGTCCACTCATTACCTGAGTTTACTCCTTTACTTATACTTCATTATTTTTTCTAATTAAAACTTCTCTCTGAATTTCTAATTAAATTTTAAGTTGAATTTAAATAATGCCTTTTATATTGTTTGTATCAATAAGCTTTATTGCTCTTAAAAGCGTCAGTTCTCAGTGGGATCCAGGAATGGGTGGTGGAGGTATGGGAGGAGGCGGTGGTGGTGATATGGGAGGGGGTGGCATGATGATGGGCGGAGGAGGTGAACTGCTTGTGAAAGTAGATTAACTTATTAAAATTTGAAGGAATGGGTGGAGGAATGCCAGATGGAGGTGGTGGAATGATGAGCGGCGGTGGAGGAATGATGGGAGGAGGAGATATGAGCGGTGGTGGAGGGATGGGTATGGGAGGAGGAATGCCGATGGGGAGTGGAATGTCTGATGGAAATATGGGAATGAGCGGTGGAGGAATGGGTATGGGATATGGTGAGTTAAATTATTAAGGAGCTATTTAAGCGGAACTTCAAATACTTGTCCAAATATAATAACTTTTCAAAGGTGGTGGAATGTCCGGAGGAGGTATGCCAGACGGGGGAATGGGTGGCGGTATGTCTATGGGTGGAGGAGACATGAATGGAGGAGGAGGAATGAGTATGGGTGGAATGGGAGGAGGAGGTGGTCCTGGAGGTGATATGGGCGGTAATTATTTAATAAAATATATAATCACATTTTATAATTAATTCAGGAGGAATGAGCATGGGCGGAGGTGGATCAGGAGGTTTTGGTTCAATGCAGGGTGGTTATGGTGGTGGATATAGCGCATCAGCGCGTAATTAATTAAACGAATTATATTTTAATTTTATTAAAATATTAATGAATAAATCTATTTATTGAAGTTTTTTTTGGGTTTTAATTTTTCCCAAAAAATTTCAGCTTCAATGGGCTATAATCTAAAAATAGCTGAAGGTCTTCCGCCAATTCATATCCCTCCATATTCTGCTGAAGAAGATGCGGACAATAAAAAAGTGAAGCCAATAGTTAATCCTCTAAGAACTTAAAAACTTCTGATAATAATTAGATATTTATTTTCAAAATAATTAATTTAAGTTCACAATTTATTCAAAATTAAATTAAAATTATTTAAAAAATTATAAAAAATATTTTTAAATTTTAATTTCATTTTGTGTTCCATTGTTTTCTTAATTGCCCAAAATATAATTGTCCAGAACTATCTAATGGTTGAATTTTCAATATCCTTTTTTCATTAATCCGCTTCACAAAACATATATAGATAAACAATGTTATAGCCGAATGAAGAAGAGGGAACTGAAAAATTATTTTTTTTAAATTTTAATTATTAAAAAATTAAAAGAAATGATAAGTTTTATTATTTTTTTTTGTATCCATGGAGATAATAAAGAAATTAAAAATAAAATTTTATTATTGAAAACCAATGAGAAAATAAAGTGCAAAATTAATGTGAAAACATTAAAAATTTGAACCATAAAATTATAATTGTATGAGAACAATAAAATTATCGTGACTGATGTTTAAAAAACACGTAAAACAATGAGCCGGAAATGTTTAACATTAATATGTTCATGGTGAAAGTATAAAACTATAGTTTATACATTAGACTCTCTATTTAACGTACAATTTTCTTATGTCACTTAGTGTTCTTTACATCGAGATTTTGATTAAATCAAAAATAAAAAATTTTATTTACCGTCATAAAAACATAGTAGATACTAACATATTGTTCAATAGTCATTTGACTATGGAATATCCTTAATACGGCTGCTCCAGTCATATAGATTCCACTAAATATGGTGTATGCTGCATCTAATGGCAAAATCAGACTCATAGAAAATATATTCTCTCTCAATTGATAATTAGCACTTAATGAATAGGTTTTGTTTTCATTGAAACTTATTAAAAATTAATTTAAAAAATCAGAAAAATATAGTTATAAATCAAAGTTGACTCGCGTTATAACCCCACATCAAGGGATTAATGTTAAAGGTTGTATGACGTCGAAGGCTTATATCCGGTTAAATTTCGAGAGGAAAACCCTATGTTAGATATTGAGGGGAAACCTTGGGGATGTATCCTTAATGTGACTATATCCAATTGGGGTTATAACGGAAGTCAAATTTAATTTAGAAATATCAAAAATTCAACTTACTCTCTTATAATTTTTTTATTTGCTCTATAGACAAAAAAATCACATAATGTAATAACTCCAGATATATAAATTGCAATATAAAATGAGTAAAGAATTATTGTTGCATTATATTTAGATGTTAATATAACAATACCCATAGGTTGACCAAAAGTTTCTTTATCAGCTAGAGCTGAACAGATTATGTAAATTGTATAGGTTATTGATAAAATCCACTGAAAATTTATTTGAAAATTAATTTTTTAAGGGTTGAAGCTCTTAATTACCACAACAACTATCCCTCCAACAGCAAACTTTATCCCTTCTCTTTCATAATTTTTAACAAAAATTGTTGCTCTTACACGTTCAAACATAATCAAAAAATGAATACATGTGTTAGCAATAAAATAAAAATAATTTGGGGCGATTAGAACAACTGCTAGCCAAACAGGTGTTAATAAATTACAATTATCAGTGTATGTATATGTTAATATCTTAAAATAAAAATTATTTTTTGATTTTTTCCATGATGTTCTATAAATATCTTATCCATTTGATTTAACACAGAGATACTTTATATTGGTCTTTTTATGAAAAATCATTGAGGCCCCCTTTAACTCTCCCCTAAAAGGGTTTAGGAGGTTAGGAGTGCTCACAATTTCTTTCTAGGTCTACCATTGTTTCTAATCTGATCAGATCAGTATATCTACGATCTTCTAAAATTTTGTTTCATTTATTAGGTTAGGGTTTACCTATCAAAATAATTTCATACTACCATTATCGAGATTATTACTGTACCTACTCGGAATCAACAAAAAACACAATATTAAAATTAATTATTAATATTATTCACCTTGTACCGAATTAAATTAGCTGCCCAGAAAAATGCATTAATTAAATAAAATATTATAACATTAAATACAAGCAACTTAATAAAATAAAATAATTTTATTAAATTAATTTACCGTTAAATTTGAATGTAAAGGTATTTTAGATTTACGGCATTGACGAAAAAGTAAAGCAGAAAATAAAAATAAAATAAATAAAATAATTATTTGGAACCAAGTAATAAATCCAAAAAGAGGGTTTAATAAAAGATTTTCAATATCCAAACAGTTTGGATTTGTAATATTTGAAGATGGCATTTTTTTAAAATAAGGGGAGAGAAATATAAGCTATAAATAATAATTTTAAAAATAAAAATAAATTTTTTTAAATATTTATTAATTAATTTAATTATTAATAAATAATTATTAAATTATTTATTTATTAATACTAATTTTGGAAAATAAGGAAAATTTAAAATATATTTACAAAAATAAAATAAATTGTATAAATAATCAAAAAATAAATTATAAATATATTTCAAATAAAACATTTAATATTTAAAATTAATAAAAAGAAAAAACAGGTGAAATTGGCAATTAATTTAAACATAAGATTTAGAAAAAAAAATTAAAAAAATTTTCTTAGAAATAAAGTGTGTGTTGAAAAATTAATGATGATAGTTTTAATATTCGTGACATGGAAATTGAAGACAATAAAAAATTTTTTAAATAAGAATGTTAATTTTCATTGTCTATTAAATATTTAAATTATTAAACATTTTGTAAAAAAATTTTTTAAACCTGTTCAGCTGGAATATTTTAATATTATTAAATAGGGCTGTCTTGAATAGTTAAAAATTTATTTAAATTAAAAAATTAAATTAATTTTAGTGTAAATAAATAATAAAACTAAATTTATTAAAGTAAAATTGAACGAGATAAGTTCTATTTAATTATTCATGAGGTATATAGAAAATTAAATGTAAAGTTTACTTATCATAAACGTACTTAATGAAATTAAATTATAGCTCATGAGAATTTTTTTTAATATTTTCAACTTAACGAAACTAAAATATAACTAGTAGATTAAACGAAAGTATTCCTTCGTTAACTCGTATCAACTTCGTAATCACTTCGTAATCGAGAAAAAATCATAATCGAGTCAATTTTTCCGATATTCGGGGTTGAGATCAGGAGTAGGTATAAGAGGTTTTTATTAATGGCTGGGACACCTCGAGAACTAATTATAGCAAAAATGATAACTTAAGATTTAAATAAATTAAAAAATATAGACAATTTATTCAAAAATTTAACTAAAAAATACAGTAATCTCATAATTATTTTGAATTCCATTGTTTTTTAAGTTCTTTAAAATATAATTGTCCGGACTGATCTATCGGACTTATTTTTAATATTTTTCTTCGTTGCATTCTTTTTAAAAAACAAATGTAGATAAATAAGGTTATAAATGAATGAATTAATGGCAACTTTAAAAAATAAAATTAATTAAATAAAAATAATTAAATAAAATTCACCATAGTAGCCACACAGTAAAAACTAATATAATTTACATCACCTAAAGTATTTCTATAAATTCTGAGAAAAGCAACACTAATTAAATAAAGTCCAAAAAATAATGCGTATGAAGCATCTAATGGCAAAATAAAACGCATTGAAAGCAAATTTTCGTTTAATTGGTAATTTGCACTGAGAGAGTAGGTATAACTTGTTTTGTTTCTATAGAAAATATTACATTTAAAGAGAGAATAAATTTAATTAAATAATATATTTGACTACCGTTATAACGTCAACACAAGGGAATTTGTATTCTCAGACTTTGTAATCTCAGGATTGGTTCGAATTTGATAAATCCAGTTAAATTCGGCTGGATTCAGTACAGGTTAGGGTACCAGATCTTTATTAATGATGAACGGTGGGCTTATAAACGTTGTGGGGTTAAATCCAGGTAGATTTGAAGATAAAAGTTCAGTCGGAAAATAATTGTGGGTGGGGAATAAACCGAGGGACTTTATATCCCAGGGGGACTTTATAACGAAAGTTAAATTTCAAAACCTCTTCTTTATTCTCTTATTAGTATGATATATAACAAAATCACAAATTGTCGTTACTGTAGCAATAAAAAGTACAAAATAATATGTATAAAGAATAAATGATGCATTATACTTCGATGTTAAATAAAGAATACCCATGGTTGACCAAAAGTTTCTGTATCAACAAGTGCCGAACAGATGACATAAATTGTGTAAACAATAGATAATGACCACTAATCAATTAAAAAAAAAAATTTTTTTTTAATTTTTTAAAATTTATTCTGATAAGTTTTCCAAATTAAAAACATACAACAACAATAGTTCCACGAATGGCACATATTTTCCCTTTATTTTCATATTGCCAGATGCAAACAGTTGCTCTTACTCGTTCCAACATTATGAGAAAATGAACACCAGTATTGGCAATTAAATAAAAATAGCCTGGGGAAACAGATAAAACAACAAGCCATATCGGTGTTAATAATTCACAATTATCTTTGTATGTGAAGCCGAGATACTTAAAGAGTATAAATAAATATTTGAATGGAATGGATAAATAGAAAAAGGTGATCAAATATCTGGACAAACTATATCTCACAAATATTTGGTTATAATTTTATTTGGGTGGCCAAGCCTTGGAATGGTCCCCTGGAATCGCATTATATCCGAATTTGACTGTATACAAATTTTAAGGAAAAAATTTAAATATTCATGACCTCAAGACCTTATTTAATCAAAAAATAAAAAATTTTAAAATTAATTTCACCTTAAAACGTAAAAGAATTAAAAGTGTCGGAATTGAATATATAAGATAGTAAATAACAGCATTAGTTATTAATATCTAAAATAATTTATTTTATTTATTTTTAATGTTTTTAATTAATTACAATTAAATTGCAATGCAAAGGAATTTTTGATTTTGAATATTCTCGAAATAAAATAAAAATTAATAAAAGAATAAATAAAATAATAAAAATATTAAACCAACAAGCAAAACTATAAATTGTGTCTTTTATCATTTGTTCTACTAACAAACAATTTAAATTTATATTTGACATCTGAAAATGATTAATATTAAAATTGGACAAGTCTATCACAAAATGAAGAATTTTATAATATATTTTAAAGTGCCTACCAATATTTTAAGATTTATTTAAATTTTAATTAAATATTTATACTTTTTGAGAATTTTAAATTAAAACTAAGAACGTTCTAAAAATTTTTAAAATTAAAATTACTTGTCTGAGATAATACAAAAATTACTGTTTTTATCTGTTTTTTATTTTTTTCTACCCAAAACATCTTTCAAACAATAATATTAGATTTTTATTTTCAATTTTACTGAAAATATTGTCACGTAAACATGTAAATTTTTTGAGATTTTACTTTTGATTCCACAATTTA
>ABLG01001889.1:0-25979 GCA_000172435.1 Meloidogyne hapla
ATCTGACACTCATTCAGATTGTTTAGAAATGCATAAATAAGTAAAAAGTAAAGAAAAAAGTATTGCCATAAATGAAAGAAAATTGGAGTTAAAAAGTTTTTAAAAAAATCTAAAAATATAAAAACATACATATAATTATTTAAATTAAAAAAAAAAGAAAATAAATGTAAGAAAAATAATTAAAATATCATCAGCAAAAAAAATAAATAAATAATTTAAATTTAAACAATTCAAAATATTATTTTGTAAATATATTAGTAGAAATATTAAAATATTTGTTTAAATTTCTTATAATAAAGGCAAAAAGTATGTTGACAAGAAAATTATGACATAAAAAATAAAATGAAAATAAATATATTTAATTTAAAAAATTATTTAAAAAAAATAAAGAGAAATTAATTAATAAAATTAAGTAATATATATTTATATTTTAAATATTTAATTCATGAGAAAATTTTTATTTTGGAAGTTTTACCTACTGGACAGAAATTTGATAATTTTTAGAGAATAAATGAAAAGAAATATTTTAATATTTTTTTTTATTTAAAATTAAATTATTTATTTAAAAATATTTTTTTTTGTAAAATTTATATTTTTAAATAATTTTCCAAGAAATGCAACAACTATATAGAATGATATAAAAAATATTTTTAGAAAAAATTTATCAAAATAGTTTAGAGAACATTTAAAAAAAATATTTTTGAGTAAAAAAAAGTAAAGAAATATAAAAAATGTGCTTATTGAAAATTTAACAAAAAAGCAATAAAATTTAATAAAAGCTGAGTTAACTTCCCCACAATTTTTTTTCATCTTTAAAAAAAGAAGCCTTAAGGCAATGGGGGACAGGAATTGGCAAATTGAAGAAGAAAATAAAGTAAAGGATTAAAAGTGTTAATAAATAGAAAACTTTTTTTATTTAAAAAATAAATTTTAAAAAAAAATTAAATTCTAAAAATTTGCCTAAATTAATGAAATAAGAATAAAAAAAGAGCTTTAAGTTAAAAATAAGCTAATTAAAATTTAATATTTTTTAATTAAATCAAAATCTAAATAAATTATAATTTAAATTATTGTATGAATAAAATAAATTTTAAAAAAATTGTTAAATTAAGAATTCACAATTTTTAAAATTTAAATTATCCAAAAATTCAGAATTAAAATTTTAAAAAAAATACTAAAATAATTTTTATATGTAAAAGAATTGGAAAAAATAAAATTAAAAAAAAAGCTTTAAGCTAAAAAAAACATTTTCTTAGTAAAACCATTTAGTACATTTTTTGGCATTCCCTAGGAGTTGCTCAGCGTTAATGGATTTTTTTTATATTTTTTTATTTCTTGTTTTTCTTGGATTCAATGTCCAATTTCTTTTTTTATTTTCCGATTGAATTGGCCAATTTGTTTTTTCCTTTTTTTAATAAAAAACATTTTTTTGTTTTATATGAATTAGTATAATTAGGTAGGTATAAATTGTTTTTTAAATAAAGGCTATTTACTAATCTCTTTTGTCCTAAGTTTTTTTGAAATTAAAAAGAAATAATAAATAATTATTTAATAATTATTATTATAAATTAATTAACGGTCAACAAAAATTAAAAAAAAACTTTTGAAAAGATTAAATTTTCATTTAATTTTTAATTCTTTTTTTATGCAAAAAAGAATTAGTAATATATATATATTTAGCAATAAATAAATATATTTATTATTTATGTAGAGAGAAGTGCAGCTTGTCACTAACTTTTATCTTTTCTTGCACTTACTTTCTACTCTTTTCTTTTAACAAAAAAAACGAACAAAAGAAAAGAAAGAGGGGAGGGGAGGGGAATGCTTTAGGAAAATCCAACTGAGAACTTCCTTTCCTTTTCTTCCTTTTGGCTATTATTTTCTTTTTCCGTTTTTTACATATTTTTTCTTTTTGTCGAGAGAAAGACTGCTGACAACTCCCTAATGAATTATTTAAGAGAAACACACTTCTCTGTTAAAAGCTTTTGTTTAAGTGTCATCTTCTCTTTCTCTTTTTTATTTTATATAACATTTGCCACCTCTTTACAATTTTTTTTCCATTGGGCGGTCCTTTAGAAGGTAAGTTCATTATTTATTTGCCTGCGGCTGTCAGCACAAAAAATGTGAAAAATCTTTTTTTTTCAATGTAATTTCTAGACATAATCAAAACAATGTTTTTTTTTCTTTTATTTTTTAATTATTACAAATATTTTTTTAAATTCTAAGCTTTATAAAAGAAATTAAAAAATATTTATTTATTAGAATTATTTAAATATTAAAATTGTTTAAATCCATCACGTATTAATAAAATAGCAATAATAATTAATGCCAAATCCAAAGGAATTAAAGTGGAATAAATAAAAATATTTGAATTTTCACAAATTTCTTCAATATTTTCTCTTTCTTTATTTTTTAATATAAAATAATTATTTTCTTTTTCATTAAAAGAATTATTTAAATAATTTAAATGTCGACGTTTTCTTGGAGGATCTGGACATTCAGGAACTGGACAAAATTGTGTTCCTGGTTCTTTAATACTCAAAGTTATTTTACAATCAAAAAACATGCTAAAAAATATTTTTAATTCAAAATATTTTTAATTAAAAACCTTTCACGGTCAGCATATTTATAAACGTGTGCTTCTTTTCCAACCATTAGATCAGAAATATAATCTAAATTTTGTAATAAATGTTTGTCTTTAGCACATCCTTGTTCATCAATTAACTCAACACGATCTCCATGTCCGTCATCAACAATACAAGAATGCTTTTGATTTAAAAAATATTTTTTTTTAAGTTTTTTGTTTTAAAATAATTTTTAATTAAAAAAAATCTTTTCTTACAACAATCATACAAAATTGATTTTCTTCACTTGATTCGCATGTCCATTTATGATAAACCTTACAAAAATATATCTTTTTAATATTTCTTTTATCTTACCATTTGACCAATTGTTGCAAAAAGAACTGGAGGACCTTGTGGACCGCCAGCCAAAACCTTTAATTTAATTTTTAATTTAAAAAAATAAAAAAAAACACCTCATAACGACATACAGGCATTGGAACTTGTTTAGTATGCATTATTGGTGGACCCATTCTATTAATTTTTTTAAATTTTAAAATTCTTAAAAAAATTAAAAATAACTGTATAATTAATTCATTTTCTAATTGATGTTCCATTTCCATATAAAAACATTTAAGTTCATATAAACGATCTATTTTACTTAAATATTGTGGATGAAAAGCAAGAACAATTTTAGCACTTAAAAATACTCCTTTTGGATTATCCTTTTAATTTTTAAATATTTTTTTATTAATTTTTAAAATTAATTTACATATTTTGTAAAATTAATTCCACAAGAAAAAAAGTTTAATTTAATTTGTGCATTTCTTTGACCAATTTCTTTTCCATTAGTCTCATCATCAATTGTTGGACTAGATCGACATTGTGGATCATTTAAATGATCTTCAACAAAAACAATCCCTCTAAATGTATTTCTTGTATCAAAACGCTTTTTTTAAATAAATATTATTTTTTAATTTATTTTTACAAACTAATTCAATATAATTTCCTCCACAATCAACATAAGGTTCTCCTAAAATTCCATTGTCAATTATAGAATAAACAAAAGGAAAGAATTGAGAAAATAGTAAAAATAATGAAATTGAAATAAATAAATAAAATTTCATAACTATTTAAAAAATAAAATTGAATTTTTATAAAAATATTTTTTATTTTTTAAATGAAAAGAAAAACTTAAAAAAGAGCTTAATAAAAAGAGAATAAACAAAAACAAATCTGAAAGTGTTTTACCTCACACAAAATGAGTTCCTTTTATTTTAACATTAAAAGATATTTATCTAAAAGCTAAATAATAATTCTTTCAATTTTTATGAATATCTTGATTTGAAGAATTTCCTTCTAAAAAGCTCGTTCGCATTAATCAATTAAATTGAGAATAATTAAATAGTGAAATCTTTAAAAGAATTAACTAAAAATGAAAAAATAATAATAAATTAAAAAATTTCAAAAAATTATTATAAGTTTTTCGATAATGGATTGTAGATCTTTTAAAAATCTATTGTAGATCGTAAAACAATTCTATATAAAGCTCTAAAGAAAAAGAGTATTTACTATAAAAACGTGATAATTATTAGATTATTTTGCGTCCAAATTTTTCAATAAATCAGATATCATGACCGAATGGTTAATTATTTCTGTTTCTCTTTCTTTTGTTTCTATTGTACTTTTCTTTGTATTTATTATTTGCTGTGTGAGAAGACGTAGAAATCGTAAAACAAAAATCAAAAAAGAAGTGGCTACAATTCCAATTGAAATTAAGACAAAGAATGACAGTCAAAATAATGTTATCTCAAAAAGTGAAACAAAAGTAAATTATCTTTAATTATCAAACATTTTAATATTTTCAGACTTTTTCTCAACAACAACCAAAAGAATCTCTACCACCAATTGAGCCTTCATTATCATATCCTTCTGAGAAAATAATTAATGCATCCGAAGATCAACATAAACCTCCAATTCCATCTGGGAAATTGTCACGTTCAGAAAAACAGACTCGTACAATGTATATGAATGAAAACAAGGAAGATGAGAAAAATGAAGAACAAAAAGAAAATAAAAATGTAAATTTTTTATTTATTTTTTATAATTAAGTATTATTTTTTAATTTTTTAGGAAATCAAGCCATCAAAAGTTGAAAATAAAGACAAACGTTCATCTTCCGAAAATGTAGTTTTAATTGATAGTGAAATTGAAACTCCACCTCTTCAAAGTCAAAAGACTAATAATGGTGGAGAAGAAAAACAAATTTTACCAACTACAAATTCTGAATCTTCTGACATTGAGAAAGAAGAGAATAATGAAGAAGATAATGTTAATAATAAAGAAAATACAAATAATAAAAATGAAAAAGATTGGGGTGATTCTGATGAAGATTTTGATGCAATTTATGATTTGGGGCATGATGCCCATGGTTCAGCTCCAATACAAGATGAGCACCATGGAAGTGTTTTAATGCATTTACTTTCACAGGTAAATCATAAATTCTACTAAAATTTTTTAATTAAAAATTAAAGGTTCGTATTGGCATGGACCTTGGAAAAGTAACTCTTCCGACTTTTATTCTTGAGCGTCGTTCACTTTTGGAAATGTATGCCGACTTTTTTGGTATACCTATTTTTAAAATAAAAAAAATATTTTTTTAATGTTATTTTAAGCTCATCCTGATAGTTTTATTGGGGCAACAAAAGAACCAAGTACACCAGAATCTCGTTTCCTTTCTGTTCTACAAAATTATCTTAATTCTTTTTATCCTGCTCGTAAAAGTGGTAAAGCAAAAAAGCCTTATAATCCTGTTCTTGGAGAAATATTTCGATGTAGATGGACAATTCCTGGGACAAAACCTTGTAAACAAAAAACAAAAAGTGGGCCTTTCCCTGGATCAGCAACAAATCAAGTAAATCTTTTAAAAAAGAGAAGTTGAACAAAATTATTGTTAAGGTTACATTCATAGCTGAGCAAGTTAGCCATCATCCACCAATTACTGCCTTTTATGCCGAACATCCAGAATCTGATATTTCCTTCAATGCTTATATTTTTACAAAATCAGTTTATCTTGGCCTTTCAATTGGTGAAAATTCTAATTTTATTTTATAATTTAATAAAAATAATTTAAGCACTTCATAATATTGGTCAAGGCGTTTTAACTTTACACCGATATGGGGAAAATTATACTATAACATTTCCAAGTGCTTATGGCCGTGCAGGTGAATAATACATTAATTAATATTTATATTTATTAAATATTAAAAGTTATGTCTTCTGCTCCTTGGTTTGAACTTGAAGGAAAAGTTTGAGTTTAATAAAATATTATTTTAAATTTCTTTTTATTTAAAGGTAAAAGTTCATTGTGAAGAAACTCAATATAGAGCTGAGATTGAATTTATTGGAAAACCTTTATTATTTGGAAAGCCACATCAAATAAGTGGAAGCATTTATCATGGAAATAATTCAAAAAAACCAATTATGTATTTAAAAGGGGAATGGAACGGACAAATATTTATACGTCAAGGAAATCGTGGAAAAGATAAACTTTTTGTTGATACACGCGCCAAACCAGATGTTGTAAAAGTAAATAAAAGAAAATATTTATTTTAAAAATATTTAAATATATTTAAAGGAATGTGTGCCTGTAATGCAACAAGAGGAGAAAGAAAGTCGTCGCTTATGGAGACATGTTACTGCAGCACTTTTTCATAATAATTTGGAAGTCGCAACAGAAGCAAAACATTTGGTTGAACAAAAACAGAGAGATGAACGTACTCAACGTGAAAAGAAGAAAACTGTTTGGCAGACCCGTTATTTTGAAAAGGGATCTGATGAATATAGTTGGTGTTATAAAGAACAGTTAAATCAAAGAGAAAATATAAAATAAGAATGAAGTTAAATAAAGGGTTGGGAATCTTTATAGTATGTATGTAGTAATATGTTTGCCATAAATGTTAAGCTTTAAAATAATTTTAAAATTATATTGTATATAGTAGGTATGTAAAAAATACCTAACCAAAAACTTCATCAAAATTAATTCAGAAAATTAAAAAAACAAATTCAAGTCTGGTATATTATGTAAATAAAATAGTATCTAAATAAATTTTAGCCAGAAATATTACTATAATTAAAATATATGTATAGGAAAACTAAAGTAAATTAACAAACAACTAATTTAAAAATAGGGAAATTGCATAATGAGGTCAGTTTGTATAAAAAATATATCAAGAAAATTGTGATTGAAACTTTAGGATAGAAAGAATATAAAGTTCTTTTACTACATATAATGCAATATAATTAAATTCTACAAGTTTCTGCGCATCTAAATACAAAATCAATGGTAATGCTTAGAAAAAAATCTAACTAGAAGAAAAAAGAATTATTTCAAAGTTCTTGTCCAGAAATGAGCGCATAATCACTTTCCTTATTTACAGGTCGCCGAGATGAATGTGGAAGTTGAGATCGTGTAGTAGGATTTGGAACAGTAGATAGATTTGGACAAGTAAATTTTCTTTGTACCTTATCATTTGAAGTGTCCACAAAAATCATACGCTGTTCCTGAGGGGAAAAGCTGGCCGAAGACATTTTTCTACGTGTTGGTGACGGACTCCCCCGATGTTGTAAATTCTGTTGTAACGTTGGAAAGTAGGAGCGTACTGGCGTGTGTGATTGTGGAGTTGCTGAAGATGAAGAGAATTCACGATGCGGTTGATGTGGTGATAGACTTGGACTTCTACTTCTGGACGAGACCGAAAGTCTTGCACGAAGAGGGGAATCATTAGAAATAACACCACGGACAGGTGATTGTCCAGCTGCTCTTGTGTTGCGTCTTGCTAACATGAGCATCGCGCAATCATCAGGAGGTACGGAAGGTACTTCAGAAACGGCTCGGTCTTTTGTTGACTTAAATAAAATAACTTGAAAATTCTAAAAATATAATAAAAATAACCAATTTTCCTGCTCGTTTCTTGCTTTCCCCATCAGATGAAAGGGATGAACTTGGAGAAGGTGAAGATTCCATAATTGTACATATAGAGCGCACAGTGAGTTGTTGAGGATTTGTTGCTGACCGTTGATTTTTAGGTGCATCTAACATCACATAATCGTCGTTTTCGTCTTCTGCAATCGGAAGCCCTGACATTTTGTTGTTACGGGTTTCGCGTTCAATTATTATGGAGGTAGAGGAAGATTCAGTATTTGAACGAGAAGAAATTCCACTGCTACTCCCCATTGACTGACTTGTTGGAATTTGCGATGATGAAAGGGAAGAGAGCGCTCGAGGTGGAGAACGCTTGGTTTGTGAAGTATTGGCCAAATTTGTTGATACACATCCACGCTTTTCACCACCAGAGCGTAAACATCGCAATGCCAGAGAGTGATCGTTAGCAATGGAGTGATGACGATTATTGCAATAACTACATTGATGTTGTTGATCAGATTCATTCGTTGCTTGTTTTTGTCCTTGATTTTGTTGAGCCGATGATTGATTATTATTGCTTTCGTTTTGTTGTTGAAACATTTCAGGAACACTTCGCTTTCGACGTATTTGCCCACAATCGCGCCAACAATTCTTCTGAAGGCAAAGTTTTTCAAGGGATTTTTTCTCGTTCCCTTCTTTCAATTCTATGCCAATACAAGGTCCAAAACCTCGGGTATGCGATAAAGGAAGAGAAGTATCAAGTGTATATCGAATTCCCATTGGGCAATGAACACTTACAGAAGAATGACGAGAATGTAGTGAAGGAATAGAATCAATTGATTGAGACTCATCACGATCTGAATTTTGAGTTTTTAATCAAAAAATATAGAAAGTGTCATACCAAAATCAATTTCTACATGATCATCGGTTGAGTGCGGATAACAACTCGAACTGGCTGAACAAGTCGATTTCGCTTCATAAGTATTTCGTCGAGAGTCAACTTGTTCTGTAACGCGCAATTCAGATGTGTCATGACACTTTTTTGAAGTAAAAGGTATTGGAAACTTTTTTAGAGATGGTTTGATCCTTTAATTGTAAAAATAGAATTTTTAAAATATCGATCTCACCAAGTCTTGCTACCAACTGAATGGGCTCTTTTTCGTACATCTGCCAATATATGATCAGTAGCGCATAACTGTTTATCTTCAACAAAGTCGGACTCTCTATTCTTTAAATGTTCGCCTGCTACAGACGCTGCAGTTTCCTGGTTCTTAATTGATTTAGCCTTATGACCAAGAATGGTTTTCTTCAAGTAGTTTGGCGGTGAACCACTTGAACTTGGATGAAGTAGTTGTGAAAGTTTAATATTGCTTCCACCGCTATGATCAGACCGTCCTCCAACTAGATCTGAATTAATAGGCAAAGAAGCAGCTGATGGGCAAACGACAGGCCTAGAGTCAGGTGAACGTGCCCGTGGCTGAGTGAGAGTTACCGACGTTTGCTGCGCTAAAATTTAAATAATACGTAGATAATATAAAAATAAAGCAGATACCCATTTCGCCAGAACGTGGTGTATTACTAGTCTGCGTCCAACAACTCTCTGAACTATTAGAAATGTAGGATTGGACTTCACATAACGGAAAGGGAGAATCTACAAAAATAAAATATATTTTGAAGTAAAATAATTTTAACCGTTCTTTTGAGGCTTTTGTTCAATATTCATTTCTAGATATTCGCTACCAACATATGACTGACTCCCTTTTGATGAACTATACAAATCGTGTTGTAGAGCAAAACTGCAATTCGACATTGCCTGTTCTATAAAATATAAAGACTTTCTCAATCTATTAAAATATAAAAATAAACATTCTAACGTCTAAAAGATGATGCGCCAGAAATAGAGCTGTTACTTTTCCGAGATTCAGCTCTAGTTAATGCACATGTAGAGACTCTACTGCTCACACTTCCTAGCTTAAGAGAATGACCTCCACATTGACTTTGTTGTTCATCTGGATCATAAGTCATATAATCTTCTGCACAATCATAACTGGGTTGATTACTAAAAACACTTGAAGAAGAAGTCATTGGCGCCTTTTGATGGACCGTAGCAGTTTGTTGGTTACGTGAACTGCTAGACAAGCTGTTCCTTCTAGTTCGAATGCCGAAAACAGAACTAACTACCGAATTCTTATAACCGCTTTGATTTGAAGAGACAGGCACATTTGTTAGAGAAGTGTTGTCATTGTTTGCACTTTCTTCTTTCAGAATATCTAAATTGTTACAAAAAAATTTAAAAGATATTTGTCGGTTTTTGAAAATCTAAAAAAACATTCAAAAATTAACTAACAAGGTGTTGTCAGTTGATCAGCTTTAGTCTCTGTAGGCTTTCCAGAACTTCCAGTAGACATTTTTGCGCCAAGTCTCGATGTAAAAAGGCCTACAATCGAATTCTTTTTACCTGAAGTAATTGGTGGATGTTCATCACCAAGTAAACTTTTTTCAGGAATAGATTGTAGACAACTAAATGAATCTACACGTCCAGATTTAGAGTCAGGTTGCCTAGGTATTTATGAAAAAAATAAATAAAATTTAAAATAAAATACCCGTTTGCATTTGACAGTTTCGGCTTAAGTCCAACATCTTTAGTTAAATTAGAGGAAGCTTTGCGAGATTCGTCAATTTTATCAATTTCTGGTTGTTTAGATGAGGACAATTTAGATAATTTTTTAGTATTTTGTGTTTGAGAGCGTTCTCTATGTGCTCGACTTTTAAGAACACTAGAACTAATTGTTGGTCTGAAATTATAAAATAAGACTTAATTAAGATATTTTTGTTTTTATCTTCTCAAAGTTTTAATATTAAAAATTTACATACAAATTTATTTTTATTCCTTGTGCCCGTCGCCGATCACTTTCTCGTTGATTTATTTGACTTATACGTTCATGAATAGCACGTGCAGAAGCCCCATGTTCTGTAGCCATCCAAAGTTCACCGCTTCCAATTTCTGAACATCTACCAATACGTACAAAGAAAAAACGTTCCTGTGTGCCATAATTCGATATCACGTTTAACTAAATATTACAAAAAAAAATAAAGATTTTAAAATAATAAAAAACCGATAAGTCAATGAAGGCATTTTTATCAAAAGGTGCATCAACGTTTGGGCTTGGGCGACATCCAAGTGTAAAAAGCAAAAAAGATGACTGACAAACACAAAGACGACGTAATCCCAAAAGCTGAGGTCTTTTCTCAGCCAAATCATCATTTTTAATTTCTGGTTGTAACTTTTTTGAATAATCACGACGAAGTTTTGGTTTACAAATAATTTGTACATCCCAAACAGCCTTTAGAAAAATAAAAAATATTTAAATATATGCTTGAGCATTTTAAACTAATCCAATTAAATTTTAAAATTAATAAAAACCTCAAAAAACTCTTCATGAAACACAGGCCTAAGTAGCTTAGTACTTCGACATTCCCTTGTTCTCTCAAGAATCCAATCAAACCATGCTTGCAAATCATATTCAGAATCAATTGGCCGAAAGAAAAAGGAAGTGCTCGGATCCATTAAACAAATACAATCGTCTTTAATTTGAATAGGTTCATTTTGTACAGAAACATTAAAAACATCGCCAAAATCCACCTGGAAAAAATATGGAGAATTTCAACTAAAAATTTTTTTATAAAAATAAACTCCTATTTAAATAAAATTATTTACCAAATACTTGGGAGATTTCTTATTGCGGGCATCCTTTTGTGTCTTGTGCACTTCAAACATAGTCATATGTACAGAAATATGAAAATTTCGAGCCCTTCCTTTTCTCTTAAAAGTAAAAAATAGGAAATTTTCGAAATAGATTTAAATTATTAAAATTTTAAATAATTATTTAAAAAATAAGAACCTCAGTGACTGGATAAACTGCAAAAATAGCACTTCCCGAAATTAAGCCAACGCCGGCGGTATCAAAAAATGTCTTTCGAATTGTAGATGCGGTTGGTGAAAGTGTAGGAAACGCAGATGCCATCACAATTATTATTAACTGACAATAAAAAATAGAAAATGAGGAGAATGATATCAGAATTTAAAAATGATTTTGTAAAAAATTTGCACCTTAAGGAAGATATTTATGAAAATTCTCCTTTTATGAAAAGTTGGCGTTAAGTATTAAAAGATTAATCGATAGAACGCTGAATTAATCCCTAGTGAGGCGGCGTAAAGAAGGGGATTTGTCATGACGAAGGAAGTCTTTATTTAAAAAAAATAAATGCATCCACGTGCTTAATTTTCTCAATTTGACAACAAGATTGATATGTAGAGATAAATTATGAACTAATTTATAGATCAACTAGAATGAACTGAATAGTCCGTGAACATTTTTCGTAAATGGAAATTAATAGATGTTATAGTATATTTAAAAATTAAGACAATCCGTTAAAAAAGACAAATAAACTTAAAGGGTTTCACTATATTTTTATTTAATAAGAGTTAGGGCACTAAAAAGAGGTTTGAGTTAAAACTTGATTTAAGCTTATTGTTAGAATTTCCCGCCGAGCTATAACTCATGAATTTTTGATTAAAATATGTACGAGCCTTCTTGGGCTGAAGTCCGTTAATGAAAAATAAAATTTTCATTAATTTTTATATTCATTTTTAGTATTTTTGTTGGTAATGATTGAAGAAAACTGGTACGAATCTGTTCAAGGCTTTTTAGTTGATATTACCGGTGTCTTATATGATAGTGGAGGCTGTGCAATAGATGGTTCTGTTGAGGCTGTTAACAGGTTTACCTTTTACAACATTTATTTGTCGTAAAAATTCAATCGTTGTAGACTTTATAATGAGTCCAATGTCCGTTTTGTGAGCAATGAAAGTACATCAACAAGGGAAGGAATATGTATGATGCTTCGAACACTTGGATTTTTATCTGTTCAACCAGAGCATATTTTCACTCCTGCACCAGTTGCTGCACAATATATAATTAAACATGGGTTGTCACCTCATCTTCTTGTTCATAAAAGTAAACAAATTTTGATTTTAAAATGCCTGTTTAGGTAATTTTTAGATGTTTTGCCCGAATTCTCAAACTGCATAAACTTTTCGAATGGCCGTCCTTGTGTTGTTCTTGCTGATGCAGAATCTGATTTGGATTTTATGAATATGAACAAAGCATTCCGTGTTTTACACGCCTCATCAAATCCACTTTTGATTTCCTTGGGCAATGGAAAGTTTTATCACCGTGCGGACCAAGGCCCTTGTTTGGACACGGGTGCTTATGCTTCTGCTTTAAAATTTGCTGTTGAGGATGCTGGAAGACGTTGTGAGCATCTTGTGATTGGGAAACCCGAAGAAACTTATTTTATGACTGCAGTTGGTGATCTTGGTTTGACAAAAGGGCAGGTTGTAATGATTGGTGACGACATTTCCGGCGATATTGATGGAGCGCAAAAATTGGGAATTAAGGGAATACAAGTTCGAACTGGGAAATGGAGGTTATTCCTTTAAATTTAAAGTTTGAAATAAATTATCAATAAATAAATTATCATTGATCTTTTAAAATTATTTAATTAATTTTTACTTTTTAGAGCAGAATGGGAAAAACATCCTACTATTACGCCTGAACTTATTGCTGATAATCTTCTGGAAGCTGTCACTCTAATATTGGATAACCAACAAAGAATTAAAAATTGAAATAAAATTTTAAATTAAAATTAGGTCTTAATTATTTTTTCGTTTTAAGTTTTTTTGTTCATTTTTAGTAGTTCCAGCTTTTCTTATAATAAGTACAAATTGTATACATATACTTTATAATATTTTTTTATTTAATACTATAAATTATATTCTTGCTTTTATATAAATTTGAAATTTGTTTTTATGAAGTCCAATTGTTATTTTTTAAATTTATGTTAATTGTTCATTTAAAGAGTTATTTTTTAGTGATATTTTCATCTTTATCAAAGTAATTTTATTATGAGCTCTGAGCAGTTGGACAACAACAATTCTTCCGATGGATCGGGGACAAACTCGGGAGCTGAGAAAGTACTCGATGTCAGGTGTTTTTTAAATTAATAAATTTTAAATGAATTTGTTCTAGTTTGCCACCAAATGAATGGTTTGATGAAATGTTTGGACCTTCAATTTTTGTGTTATCCGATATTGATAAAAATAAAATGAATGGAAATTCGGCTCGTGAAATTAATAAAACGCCTCAGAATAAGCACATCAAAACTGAAGTTGTTGACTTGTCTGATGATGATGAACAGAATCAGCCAGTTACTCGGCCAATTAATTTGATTGATGAGGTTTTAAATAATTTAAAAAATTCTAGAATATTTTTATGAATTTCAATCTCTTAATTCTATAAGTGTTATGGAAGATACGAGTCTTAATCAACTAAAAGAAGAGAGATGTAAATAATTATTTATTTAGCCCTGCGATACCACCCAACAAGAAAGTATTGATTCACTAAGTCACAATGATCTTGAAATAGCTTCTATTGATAATGATATCCAACCTTTAGAAACAACAACAGAAACAAATTCTTTTGATGATGAACGAGTTAATATGACTGAGGAATTGAAGAAAATTGTTCTGACAAAAACTCGATTAAATGTTCTTAGTGAAGCATCAGCTGACTCTTTTCATAACGCTGTAATTGGATGTTTTGTTCGAGTGCATGTACCAGGGATTGCTGAACAATTCAAAAATTTACTTTTTGTAAGAAATTTTAAAAATTTATTTGGTAATATTTCTTTTTTTAGTTTGATCAAATTGAAAATGTTTTTGAGCCTATGAGTTTCCAACATTTCTGGTTCAATCGGCGGTTTCGACTTGTTAACTTTGGCGATTTTGAAATCGGAGATATTTCTGACGAGGAGGTTAATGATAGTGATATACGTAAATGGTTTTGTTATGTCGAAGCTAAAGTAAATTTCAATACTTTCTAAAAATAAAAAAAAACTTCTAGGATGGTAAACTTCCAACTATTGAATTCATTAAGCAAAAGGAGGTAGAATTATTTTCTGTAATGCAACAAATAAAAGAAAATCCTGCACGACAAAACAAAGTTCCAATTTCTCCAAGCAAAGTTAAAATTAAACAAGAGAATTTAGGTTAAATAATTTTTTTTTGACTTTAAATTCTAATAAATTTAGAACAAATAACGCTTGGAATTGGTTCACTTCGCAATTTGGCAAAATTGGATTTTGAACGTTTTCGAACAAGTGTCACGGGATGTTTTGTTTGTATTCAGGCAATTAGAAAAGATAAAGTAAATTAATTATTTTTAATATTTGTAATAATAAAAGAATGCTTTCAGCCATCAAATTGTCAATATCACATCTGTCCTATTAAAAATTGTATCAGAAGCGGAAAAGATTATAAAATTAAAAATATTGCTGTTATTGATTATCAGGTTGTTCTTCCCTATTATGGTAAATATAATTTAAATTGGCTGCGAGATGATTTTTCTATTGTTAATGAAGAAGGTTTTAGAGTTTGGATTGAAGATATGAATTTTTGGGTAGTTTTTTTTAAATTTTATATTATAATTTTTTTTAGAATGAAGAAATTCCAAATTTGGATCAAATTCGAAATAAAGCTGCCATACTTCAATTAGTCTTAACTGAAGCAGAAACATTGCCAACTCTAAAAGAAAAAGATGAAAATATAAAAAATGAAAAACACAAAAAAATGCCTGTTCAATCAGCTCGTGATTTAAATGGTTGTTTGTTGACTCATCAACGTTTAAAAAAGCTTTCTATGCTTTGTGATCAAATTGAATTATTGGATATGACAATGACTGGTTGTTTTATTCGTTTAAAAATTGGATCTACTAAACAATATCGAGTTAATATTTTTAGTTAATTTTTATTAGGTTTTTTATTTATTTAATTGAATATAAATTAATTTAATAATTTTTTCTCCCAAGATTGATCAAGTTAAACTTGTCGAAATTGTTGAAGTTAAAGATGAACAGGATAAAACAACAGATGATATTACAAATGAAGGAAAAAAGAAAGAATTAGTCTTACATCTCAATTCTATTGGCACAATAACTATGAATAATTTATTTAAAACAGCAAGTCAATTTAAAATTGAGGAACAAGAATTTCGTGAATGGCTTCGAATAATGCATCGTCGTCACGTAATTGAAGAAAAATTTAAAAAACAAAATTTATTCAAAAAAAATTCTTTAGGTTGACGAAATTCTTCCAACTAGAGAATTTGTTGACAGAAAACAACAAGAAATAGAGAGAGCATTAAAATTAGCTGATGATAAAGAGGATCAAGAAGAGAGAGAAAGGCAAATTACTCGCTCAAATAGTGTTAATCGAGTTAGTCGGCCAACTTTTGATAATTTAAGACAACTCAGAAAAACTGCTCAACGTGATTCAAATGCAGAACGAACATCGGTAGTTAATAGACCACGCTCAGCTGGTCCAACAACTAAACGTGGAAAACAGTGGAGTGGATTTAAGGCATATCAGACGGTAATATCTTAAAAATATATTTCAAAAAATTCCTTTGATTCAAACCCTTAATTTCTTTACTATTTTCTATTATTTTGTCTATTTCGACGAGATTTTTTAAATTATTTTTTATCTTATATTAAATTTTATTTTTAAATTTTATATTATTTTAGTATTCAACGCGGCCTGTTGTTCGTACAACACCTGGAGTACAACCTGGTTGGACTCCATCAGGAATGATTAATTCAAATGATTTGTACAACAGTGGAAGTGATATGATTGAATCTTTCCGCCAACAACAAATTGATAGTTTATCTCTCTTAAGTAGTACAAGTGATCATCAACAATTTTTCCCATCTGCTGCAAATAATTCTTTACTTGGAAAGCGTTCAATGATTGTTGACGATACGCGTCAAGGGATGTTGGATTCGTGGAAAACAAAAATACGAGCTGCAGAGCAGCGACAGCGCGAACAACAAGTGTTGGTGAGTTTTTGTTTTAATATTCATAAATATGAATGATTATTTATGGCTACGCTACACATTTGTAGGTTTTATGTTTTAAAAAATGAGGTTGACATTTCCAAAAATTAACAAGAAACAATTCCTTTTTTTATTAAACCATAGCAGAATTTCTTTTGCAAAACTTCGTTTAGTTATCATTTACCCCCATCACAAATTAATATAGTATTTATAATTTTAGTCATTTTAATATAATATATTTTTAAAATTTTAGATGGATTCTGATCTTCGTGTTCCATTTGTACGCGGTGGAACTATTCTAAACGACCGTTCTTATGACGCCGAATTGCGTTCGACTCCGAATTTTTACTCTTCTTCTCCCATTCACGTAATTTCTAATTTTAGCCTGTTTTCTAGTTCAAAATTTATTTTTTATTTAGAAATCTTTGCCTCAATACAGCTCAGGTGGTCTCTTCACTCCTCGTGGAATTGATATACCTTCTCGTTATCAATCGAATTCTAATAGTTTGTTAAATGATCTTGCAGGGGAACAAATATTTTCCAATGCTTCTACTTCATCTGCAGCTAGAACAGTTGCTGAACTCCTGTCCTTATATGATCCGTACAGTAATAATACTCCAACATTGGCTGCAAAGAGATCTCGTCCATTATCACCATTAGCTCCACCTGTACAACGCTTCTTTTAAAATGAAGAAAATTTAAACGAAAATTATTGATGTTTTTTGAATCTGAATTTATGAACATTTGCAGTTTTTATACATTGCTATATTTTCATTAAAATGTTATTTATTTGAATGAGTAGTTATATTTTTTATATTAATTTTATTCAATTAATATATCAAATGCTCAAACGAGTATTTATCGATTTTACAATTTTATTTTACCCACTTTAATATAAAATAAATTATTTATATCTACTTAAATTTTCTTTATCCGGGTTTTACTTAAAGTTTTTAATATTATCAAAATTTGTTATTTTTTCTTTTTGCTTAATTTTTTATTATTATTAAATGTCATTTAAACTTTCAATTTATATAAATACTGAAGCATTTGTTTTAAAACTTATTTCCAATCTAATGTCGACTTGTTTAGATTTAATAAAATCTGATTCCTAAACATCAATCATTTAATGGATTTCCTTCTTTTTTAGTAGTGAACAAAATGTTTACATTCTTTTCTACCTACTATATCTCGTCAATTTTTAAAGGGACTGAAAGACATGTTTTGTTCCTTTCATTCGCGATGCTCTTTGCCGATGTCGCTGTCATCCGGGAGTGGCTTTAAAAGAAAGGATAGTAACTTTTGAAGCGTAAAATTCATATAATCCACTCAGGACTACCCTTGCCTTCTGTTGTTTCCTTAATATCCGCGACTAACTCTCACGGGGTCCACAGAATCCAGGTGAATGGATTATTTAATGGAAAGCTCTGTGAGAATATGTCGTTAGAGTCTTTTGTTTTTAGATGAATTTGAACTCCCTTATTTTTGTATTTTTTGATTAGAGGTAATAATTACATAAAGTTTAAGTATTATTATTATCTTATTATTTTCTGATGTAACAACTTTAATGGATTATTTGTTTTATTTTGAATTTGTGATCCACGACTCGAATAAACACATCCAAAAGGTAAAGTGGGCCACAGCTTCCCCTCAACAATTTGTTTGTGCCTTTTTGCTTTTTCTCGTTGTTTGTTGGACTTTTTATTTATGGATGTTGAGGAAGAGAGAAAGGTATTTTGTTGATGGATTTTGTCTTTTTTGGCCTACTGTATCCTTTCATTCCTCCGCCCAACAAATTGGAACAATAGTTTTGAGGATATAGCAAAAATAATAATAATGAATAAATACAACTATATACACATCAGAAAAAATATAAAAAAATTCCCTCAATTTTGATATTAATTTTCGATTTTGTCTTTTTATTTGCTTAAAGCTTGCTTTGCACGAGTTTTACAATAATTTTACAATAACGAGTTTTACAATAAAGTATATTATAAAGCACACTCATTTCAAGAGAATTTTAAATAAATTTTTAACAGTTTTTTCCCTTTAAAACCGTTTCCGAACTTGAAGGTTTTTGACTTTCTGTCTTTATTGATATTTTTATTTATTTTTTTTTCTGATTTTATTTATTTATAGTAGAACATTTAAACATTAATTCTTTCGTTAAATATAAATTATTTTGACAACTAAATAAGAGAACAAAACTTTAATTACTTTTTAAGCTGATAATGTTACAAGGTGGGGGATTCTTTGATTTAATAATTTTCTTTTTAACAATTAAAATTTTCTTAATTTTCTTTTTTTTAATTAATTAAAAAATAAAATCTTTAATTAAAAAAAATATTTTTATAATTTAAATAATTATTAATATTAATTATTTATTTTTCTTAAATAAAAATTAATTAAATTATTTTAAATAAATACTTTTTTACCATCCTATAATTTTTTCCTCAAAACTCTAAAAGAATTTATTTCATTGCAGATTATCCTATTTGCCTTTGTGGCCGGCTCTTTTAATTAATAATTATTTATTCAAAAATGTCCTCACTATTCTTTTGTATTTATTCCAAGTTTTTATTTCATTCATTTTCTCTTTCATTGTCCTTTAATTATTTTATTACTACCACGCGCACAAAAACTGACCAAAATTATTTGATGAAAATTATGGTTCATATTTCTCTTTTTGTTATTCTTTTTAAAAACTCTATGATCTATGTCGGTAAAAAACCTTTATTATTTAAAAAGAATAATATATATGTCCTCATTAATTCTCGAACTCTTCTGGATTAATAAAATAATTATTTTTTATTTCTGGATGAATTATTAATTAAAAACTAATTTTTTTGAATAATTAATTTAAAAATAAACATTTCTATTTGGAATATTTTAATTTGCTAATTTTAATTTTATATCAATTATAAAAAAATTTTTTAAATATTTTCTTCTAGATTATATTTTCTTAATTAAATCTTTGTTTATCTTCTAAAA
This sequence comes from Meloidogyne hapla, assembly GCA_000172435.1. Classification (NCBI taxonomy): domain Eukaryota; kingdom Metazoa; phylum Nematoda; class Chromadorea; order Rhabditida; family Meloidogynidae; genus Meloidogyne; species Meloidogyne hapla. The sequence continues at coordinate 19,428 of ABLG01001889.1, forward strand.
GTTTAATAATTTTTATAACCCCCTCCGATTTTATCTAAAATCCTGATTGTTTATACCCAAATATAAATTACCAAAATATTTACAAATAATTTAATTTTTTCCTATAATTTTTTTTCAAAAGACGCTGTCAATAATTCTTTTTAGATTTTCTTTGTAATTTTTTGAATTTTGTTTCCTAAAAATATTTTTATTTACTTCTTTCGTAATTCACCATTTTCGTTTTAATTTAAATTTTAAATAATTCCCTCTATACAATATATTTATTAGAGAAAATGTTCTCTCCCTTTTCGAGATTAGCTACTCTTTTCTATATTTTTACTTTTTATTATTATTTTGTTGCCGTCATTTCTTTTTGTACAATTTCCGGTAACCAATTAGCCTGTCATTTAAAAAAAATATATTTTCCCGTTGATATGAGAAAAATAAAATAAAAAGAAAAGGATCAAGCTCTAAACAAAAAACAACGGCAACAATACTGAAAAGAAAGACAAAAAATGTCCGATTAACAAGAGCTAATCTTTTTCTAACAGCACAAGCATAAGGCAAAAAAAAAAGAGAGAGAAGGGTAGGGAGGAGATTTGGCAGTTGTTGATTGTCGGTATTTTATTAAAAAAATATTTTAATATGTTGCGCATTCAAATTAATATTTTTAATGAATAGAAAAATATAATTATAAAAAAGTAACATATTGTAAATGATTAAGACTTTTTAAATAATAAATAAATATACAAACTACCTATTCATTTTACTGTAAATTTAAAATTTTAATTTAGGAATTTTACTTTTATTTGAAACTAAAATTTTAATCGCAATTTTTAAATCTATTTATTTTTATTCAAAAACATAAAACGAAAAACTAATTCAAAATTTGATTTTAATATTTTACACATATCAAAAAATTTAATTTTGATGGTCGAGACTCTTTCGTCCACTTCACTATTTAAAGCTTGAATAAAGTTTTAACTCAAGCCTAAAGGTTTAGGTTTGCTCTTCAATAGAGTCTCATAGATTTACTCGGAGAGACAAACTTTTTAGGTTATAACTTTTTTTATTATGAATCTTCCCGGATAACTTTTATATCATTCGAAAGCTCTTAAAGTCTTATGCTTTTTCCTATCTTGTGGTGATCTGCTCCTATCATCCTTCAAAAAGTTATAGCCGGTTAAGTATGAAAATCATGATTGTCCGCAATTAACAGGTTGTAAATTTTTAAAAACGACAGGTTATTTTAACAGTTCATTGGAAATAAGAACCAGAACATCCAGAGCTTTCAATTTATATAAGAATTATTCAGATCGGTTCAAAAACAAAATAGTTATAGTACAAAAAGTTAGAATACAGAGTATTTAGTCGAGACTCTTTCATACCTTGGTGAATTTTAGCCTAAACCTTTTGAAGCCTAAACCTTTAGGTTTGCGTTTAATTTGAGTCTCACCGTTGAGTTTCGTCGAGACTTGAGTTCTTCTGACTTTTTTTCTTCTAAATCACAATGTTTAATTTTTGATTGAGTTATATGTATAGTAATTAGGAAATACGGTAAAAACAAAAATAAAATTTAATAAATTAATTGAATTACCAGATACTGTAATTAAACAAATAATTTTCTACAATATAATATAATAAGTTTTCTAAATAATTATTTAATTATTTCCTCCTCTTACTCTCTCTTAAACTTAATTGCCTTCCCCTCATCATTCCCGCGAATATGTGCTGATTTGTCCATATTTGATGGACAGATTGTGATGGGTTGATTGGTGTGTGTATTTTTGTTATTTATTAATGTTGCATTATTTTTAGCATATTATTTTTTACTTGTTTCTTACTCGTCAATATATATTTAGAGAATAATTTTTTTAGATTTTATTTTCTGAATTACGATGGTTTTGTTGGAAAGAAAGAGAAGAAGGAGGGAGGGAACTTGTTGCGCACCAACTAAAAATTAACTTGGCTTTTTCTTATTTTTTCGTCCTTCAAACATTCTTTTCTTTTTATTTATCAGTTTTAAGATCAAATCAAAATTAATATGTACATTTAAATATATTTGAATTTATTTGGAGAGAAATAAATATTTTGAAAATTATTTCAAATTTAAATATGATATTTAAAAAAACTCGAAACTTGAAAGACTTTAATTTATATCAAGACAATGACTAGACCCAGAAAATCTATTATTGCATTTAATTTGATTAAATAAAAAAATAATTTAATAAATATTTAAAATTTAATTTAAAAAGTAATATCAATTTTAACATATTTATTTTTTAATAATTACTCAATTTCATCCCTCAACTTATTTTCTCTTGTCAACTTTTTAGTTAGAGAATGTCCTCACTTCCGGTCATTTAATTTATTGATAATATCTTCTTTTCTCTAAATTATTTTTATTTTCTTAATTTTGCCAAAAATAAATTTTTCTGTCAAAAAATTACATAAATCCACTCATTGGCACTCAAAAAATTATTTTTTCTAATCTTTTCTCTTCTCAATTAAAACTTTATTTTTATAAAAATATTTTTAATCTTTTAATTTCTCTGATTTTATTTTTCAATTGCCATCAAATAATTATTATTTTTAAATTCCAATATAATTCTCTAAATATATTTTCTCATGAAAAGATAAATAAATAAATAAATATGTCAGAATATTTTTTAAAACTAATTATTTTAATTATTTTTATTTAAAAATAAATATTTTTTTTCTAGTAATTTATTTTGTATTATTTAATTGCTGACAAAAAATATTTTTTAAATAAAAATATTTTTAAAATATTACTTGTCATTGCACTTTTATTTTTACTTTTTATAAATAAAAATGTTTTTTTAAATATAATTAATTTTGTTTTCTTAAGAAATAAGTGAGCGAATTAATTAATATTTTTTAAATTAATTAATAACTATTTCTTAAATTTTTTGATAAAAATAAGGGTAAATGTGAAGAGAATATATAAAGTAGTTATTCACTTAATTGGTTTATTTCTCTCAATCATTTTATTTAATACTGTACTAATTGTTATTTATCTACATAATTAACTTATTTTATATTTCTGTTGAAAAATTGTTTTGTCAAAAAATAACAAGTAACATAGAAGTTTTTTAAAACTTTAACATAATTAACTCATTTACTCTCCCACTTATTCCGATATAATCCCGAAAAGATGTCTCGAGTAAAAACAATTAATTTTAGAATGTCCATCAAACAAAGAAGGAATTCAAAAAGGGAATTTAGAAATAAATAAGGGGAAAAACAAGGTGGGCTAAAATTTTTATTTTCTATCAAACAAATCCTTTAAAAAACACAATAAATTTATAACAAAAATATTTTGGAAGAAAGAGAACCTGAATTTGGAAAGATTTTTTAAGGTTTTTATTTAAAATCTTAATGGGAATCGGAAGAAATTAATGGAGAAATATTTAATAGGAAAATAGAAAAGAAAAGTGCAAAAATAAAAATAATAAAACTGTGAAAAGACAAGAAAATATAAGATTTTACTGTAAAAGATTGATAAATGATTATAATTATTACCGTTAACTTGATATCATTTTCTCAAAAGATTTATTAAAACTTTTATTTATCTAAAAAAATATATAATATTTTCTCTAAAATTCAAAAAAAATATTCAAAAAAATATATTTGACAGAATCAAGTGCCAAAATATATTCATGCAGGTGTCCATTCTTCTTCTATTTTCTCACCCTCTTTATTCAATTGAATCAATCCCTCTCTCTCCCTCCATTCTTCTCAATTTCTTTTTATTCTTTTTTTATTTTTATTTTAATTTACTTCCATTACAATGACTTTCCCTTTTCTTTTAATTATTTGGCATTTGTTTTTAGAAAAATGGCACATTTGGGAAAAGAAGGGAGAGAAAGAAATTGTCGGTTTTTCTTCATTCTTCTTCCTTCTATTAAATATCAATTCCACAAAATTTTCATCATCTCGATCAAATTGTTTTTAGGAGGTTCTTTTACCTCAAGAGTCTTTCACTCCTTTCTCTTTCTTTTTATTTAAATATAAAATAAATATTCAAAAGAAAAAAAAATTTGACAGAAATAAACGGAAAATATAAAAATGATGGAGAAAATAGGTACTTGAAGGTTTTTCTGGAAGAGAAGGTTCTTAAAGAGGTAAAGGAAGAAGTGAATAAATTATTTTTAATATTTACTGTAAACAATTTTTATTCTTTCGGGAATTGTAAATTTAAAATTGTTGCATTTTTAGAAATTTTATTAAAATAAAAAGAATTCAAATAAATTAATTGTAATATTAGATCCTTAAAATTTGTAAATATATAATAATTAATTCTAAATAATCTTTAAAGTTTTAAATTAATTTAAAAAATTCTAATTATTTAAATAAATTTAATTAATCTTTAAGGGTTATTTAAAAATGAAATATTATATAAAATGAGGATATTTTACTTATAATTTACATTTTAATTATTAAAATTTTTAACTATTTTAATACCTTTTTAGAACCAAAAAATAAACTTTAATTTTAGAAAAATAATTTTTACAACTAATCAGCCAAAGAAAATAAGGGAAAGTAAACCTAAAAAGATAATTTAATTTATATATATGTGAGATTTTGGTTTAAATTTTTGTTTTGGCGAGAAAAAAAGGAGAGAGTAAAATATTTTAAAATAAAATATAAAACTAATTTTTGTTGGTTCATTTGTCGGTTTTGGATTGTTTTGGGCCAACCGACCGGTCGTTATCTCGTTTTCTTCACAAAAGAAAGGAAGTTGTTAGAAGAGAAAAGTAGTAAAAGAAGGGTGAGAGGGAAGGGAAGGGAAGAGGGGGCGGGGGAGAGGAAGAACCTATAAGGGGAAGTATAAGACCGTAATTGACAATTTTTTATATTTTTCTCTCATTTTAACATAATATTTTTTTATTTTACTCAACATTCTTTCCTCTTCTCCTTCCATACGTCCGCCTCCAAAATGACAACCAACTACTAAAAAACCCAACCGTTGTCTTTCCTTTCTTTATTTTCAGTTATCACAGGCTTATACCTCACAAATTTATTCGACTCAATGCCCGCCTCCTATGTACGCTCTCCACCATCCACCATCAACAATTTTACGAGCCATTCCACCCAAATGAACGGTCGGCTGTTGATTCTGTCGTTGTTGTTGACGTCTTTTCTTTTTCTCAACAAAATAGAGCAACCAGCCATCCAAAAAGCCTTCTTAAAATTTTCTTCTTTTTTCCCTTATCTTCCTTAAAAGATAAAAAGAATTTATTTGTTTGTTTCCACTTCTTTTAAATCCTTTACTTTAACCCTTAACTTGCCCCGACCGGAGCAAAATAACATGTCCTAACTAAAAGTATTTAATCAAGCGCAAAATTTTTCTTTTTAGCTGGTTGGGGTCTCCTCCTTCTCCTTCTTTAAAACTATCCATTCAATTGTTTGATTATTTATTTTAAGCCTATTTTCCGCTACCAATGTGCCGGAATGATTTTTCCTTTCCGCGTGAATGTTTTGCTTCCGCCGCGGTTTCCTTTTTTTTGTTTATTTTTTTCAATTCGTCCCCATCCGGCAGCGTCTCCCCTTTTTTACCCTTTCCCCACTTCTCGTCTTCCTCAAATTTAATGTAGTTTATTTATTTATGTAGAGCCTCTTCTGCCCCATCGGCGCTATCAGTGCAATCGGCATTTAATGCTCTATTCGCTTGGACGGATTCTAATTCTTTCTAAAATTGTTTTTCCGAAATGATTTGATTGAGACAGCAATTCAAGTGAATAAAATAAAAATAAATAATTGTTTTTTAAATAAATTGATTTTTTGGAAAATAATATTTTATTTTATTGAATTGCTGTTTTTGGCAGTAAAAAAATAAAAAGAAAATAATATAAAATTAAAAAACGAAAAATAAAAAATGTTTGGCACATTCTGACTAGTTGATTAATAAAAATTGGAGGCAAATGAGAAATGAAAAAAGAAATGTTGAAGAAAAGAAGAATAGTTAATCTTCATATTAGACAATGGCAAAAAAAAAGTTTTGTTAAGGCTTTTTACTTAATATTAATATTAGCTGTCAATAAGAAGAAAAGGGAAATGCTAAAATTAAAAATAGAATTATTAAAAGGAAATGGGATAATAAAAAAATATTAAATATATTTGGTAAAGGAAGTTTAAATTAAAATTTGAAAAAAAATTTTATTATTAATTAGAAAATATTTTTAAAAGCGAAAATAGGAAAAAGTTTTATTTTGGAGAATTTATCTAAAATGATGATTTTTCTTGAAAGAGTGATAAATGAATATTTGTGACTTATTTACATTCTTTCTCAATCTTTATGAATTGTATTTGTTCATATATTTGTTCTGAAATCTCTCAGAAATATCTAATCCCGTAAGGTGAATTATTAGAGAAGAATGATTGTAATTCTCATCTTCAAGTTGATTTATTTAAATTTCTTACAATTCACAAGATTCTTTCCAAATTAAATTTTATTATTTATTTTATCAATTCCTTAAAAATATTTAAATTTTCTTTAGTTTCTTCTGATCACGCTATTAGCGCTGTTTCTACTACTCGTGCTCAGCAACA
>ABLG01001887.1:0-21746 GCA_000172435.1 Meloidogyne hapla
TTTAAAATGTCAACAACCCCAAAATCTAATAGTGCACTAGATATTTATATAGGTCAATCTATTGGTGCAATCATCTCTGTTCCTTCTGTTTTACTTTATTTAATTGAATGTTGGACAATTATTCGAAATTGGAAACAATTTAATTCAAGTTTTTATAAACTTTTTCTTCTTTCTGCTTTTAATGTAAGTCTATAGAAAATTAAATAATTTATTTAATAAAATATTAAAATTTATTTTTTTAAAGAATATTTTTATGAATTTTATACCTTCAATTATACATGCAAGATTAATTCGTCTTGGATGGATTAATGATTTTTATTTGGGATTGCCTAATTGGGGACCAAATTTACTTATTTTTATTATGTATTATAATTATCATTGCGAGAATTTTATTACAATTTCTACTCTCTTACATCGTTTAAGTGTTATTGCTAAACCTTTTGATTATGAAAAGGTTAAAAAAAATTTTAATTTTAAAATAATTAAATAATTATATTTTTTTTATCAGAGTTGGCGTCTTTACCTTCCCCTCTGCGGAATTCTCATCTTTTTTGGTCCTTTATTATTTACCTATCGTTTTGCTTATTGGCCTCTAATATTTTCTGTAAATAATGATCAATCTGTTGAAATTATGTTAAATATAAAATTAATTGAAGAAAAACCTGTAAAATATTTTTTAAAAAATTATTTTAAATTATTTAAATCCTCATAGTTATTAACAAATTATATGATTATGTTAATAACTTCAATTGGTTATTTATTTGTTAATATTCTTTTAAATTTGGCTGTTTATTTAATTTATCGTAAAAAACAATCAAATCTTCCAACTAATTCTGTTAATGATAAAAGTTCTCGTCTTTTAGTTTATACAATTGCTATTTTCTTGGCACAATTACTTTTATGTCTTTTTTGGGTATTTCTTTAATTCAATTTAATTAATTTTAATTATTTATTTAAAGCTTCTTTTAACAATTCAAGTTCTTGGACAATTTTTTACATCAAATTTTAATTTAATCCTTTCAAATCAATATATTTGGTTAAGTGATATTCGAACAGTTGCATTCCCTGCATGGTTTCTTCTTTGGGCATCAACTGAATTAAATGATAAAATTAGACAAAAATTTCCTTGGATACCCACATTTAAGTAATTAATTTTATAAAAATATTTAAATATGAGGAAATAAAATAGAAAGGGGTAATAATCGCTGGACCTGAGAAAAAGTTAGAGAGTCGAATAGAAAAATATTTAATTTGACATGAGAAAAACTAACAAAATAATTGGGAAATTAAGATTAATTTAACTTTATTTTATTTAAATAAAAAAATTTATCCAGATCTAAAGTAATTGTAATTAATAATTCTGTTCAAGCAATTGGTATTGGAGGACTTGCTAAAGTAAATGTAGTCCCTCTACGGTCTTATTCAAGTTCAAATTCTCAAATAGTTTCAAATAAAAAAAGACAAAGTGGACCACTTTTTGTAGGACTTAATAATATTGAAAATTGTGGAATTAATGGATGTGAATTGAGAAAATAAAAAAAGAATTAATATTTAAATAAATAAATTTTTAAATTTATTTAATAATTTTGTAAATAAATTCTAATTATTTTATAAAATATTTAATTGGTCAATAATTAATTTTTAAAAATATTTCCATTTAAATATATTTCATTCCTTCTTTTTATTTATTTATCACAAGCCAAACTAATAACAGAACGTACACTAAAAATTAAAAATAAATTAAAAAAACAATTTAAAATAATTTTCCAACCCTCGAGAATTTTTTAAATGTTCAATTCCTTCATTTATTTGTATTAAAGGAAATCGCCAGTCAATAAATTTTTCAAGAGGTAATTCTCCCTTTAAATATTTTTCAACAAGCATTGGCATTGCATCACGAGGTTTATAACCTTTTAAAGAATTCTTTTTATAAATTTTCGATTAATTTACCTCCAACAACACATCCACGAATAGTTCTTCCATAAAGTAAATCTATAACACTAAAACACACTTTCTCACTTGTAACTCCAATAATACATGTTTGCCCTGTAGATACTTTCGAACATTCCATAGCTTCACTCTATTTTAAAAAATTTCTTAAAAAAATTTTTTTTAATTTTCTACCATAGCTTTAGTATTTCCTGTAGCTTCAAATGTAAAATCAAAACCACCATCATAATTCTTTCTAACATAGTCAACAATTCCTTTTGTTTCGTCAATTAATTTATTTGGATTTATTGAATCAGTTATTCCAAATTTTTCAGCTAAAAATATTTTTTATTAATTTTTAAAGAAATTTAACCATTTTTTAATCTTTCTTCATTTAAATCAATTCCAACAATTTTTTCTGCTCCTTTTGCTTTACATCCCAAAACCATAGACAAACCAATTGCACCCATCCCCCAAATACCCACAGTGCTGCCTTTTGTAACAATACAAGAATTAAAAGGAGCACCATAACCTGTAGTTACTCCACAACCTATTAAACAAACTTTGTCTAATGGTGCCTTTGGATTTATCTTTAAAATAAATAAATATTCTTAAAGATTTTAATTTTAAAAGAGGCTCTATTCCAATTTGTGAGCCCAATGGAAAAATGCTCATTCCAAACAAAGAATGGTAAAATTGAATTGTTTGAGGTTTACCGAGTAATTTATGCCGTGGATAATAAGATGAATTAATCTTTTGGTTTCTCTGATTGAAGAAACCAATACATTTTAGGATTTTCAGTCTAATATTGCCTAAATTGGCAAAAACAACCCTTTTGTCAAGTTTACTATAACAGTTTTTTTCAAAAACTAGCCTTACAAACAGCTGTTTCTCTAACAACAATATATTCACTAAAAGTACTTAAACCGATAAAATGAAATATTTGTTTTCCTTTACAATTAAATCTACTTTTTCCATCATCCATTAATGCACTACGAATATTTCTATTAAAAATATTCAAATATTTCGGTTTTTAAGAATATTGTTATTACCCAAAAGTTAATTCTTCACAAACATTCCCAGTTGGATTTAAACAAATTTTGCATTTACGGCATTGAGGTAAAGGAGTAGGAATTACATAATCACCAGCAATAACATCTTTAACATCTTCTCCAACAGACTCAACAATTCCCGAACCTTCATGGCCAAGAATTACTGGGAATTGAATATTATTTCCTTCTAATGCCTAAAAAATAAATATTTATTTTTAATTGTTTTATTTTTTACATAAATATCTGTATGACAAATAGCTGAATAACAAATCTAAAAAAATTTTTTTTTTAATTTTTTTAAAATTTTATTTATTTTTAAATTAATACCTTTATTCTTACTTCTCCTTTTTGTGGTGGACTTACTTCAATTTCTTCAATACTTAATGGTTTATTAGCTTCCCAAGCAATAGCTGCTTTACATTTAATTATTTTATTTTTAGTGGACATTTTATTTTAATTTTATGTTACAAATAAAAATTGTATAATTATTCTATTTTTATTAAAAAATTGTTAAAAGAATAAGAGTCAAAATTTTGGTAAAAAAGGGTTTAATAATGAAGAGATTATTTGAATCATTGTCCCACTAAAAGTAGGTTACGAAATCAATGGATTGCTTTTTTTATCCCACTATATCAGTCAAAATTGTAGAAGAGCAGAATTATTATTTATTTATAAAAATAAATTGACATTTATTTACATATTTAATTATGTACAAAAAAGAAGAAAATATCTAATATGTATATAAATTTATTTTCTACTATTTATAATTAATTCTTATCATTTATTAAATATTTACATCAACGAAATGATATAAACAGATTAACATTTATTCTATTTAATTAAATATTTTTTCAACAATTATAAATAAATATCAGTACAAATTAGTACAACTAATAAATAAACAACCAAAGAATTGTAGAATTAAATATTGTTGGTAAATAAAAAACATAAATAATTACAAAAAAATAAACTGATTATTTAAACAAAAAAAATATATAATAGGAAAAAATGAAGAAAACAACAAAAATTAATGAAAATTATCTAAATGATTAAAAAAATATAATATTTTTCTCTTTTTTTGATTTAAAATTGTAGTGAGCCATCTGTCGAGAATTAATTACTCTATCCTCTTTATTTAAAAACCAAAAAATAAATTAACAATTAAAGTTAATAATTTAGTTTAAAATTAAAATTCAGATTTTAAATGAAAATAATAATGAAATAAATTAGAAAGAGAATAAAAGAACAGAATAAAAGGAAACCTTTATTTTAATAGTAAAACAGTTAAATTTGAAATTTTAAAATATAAGTTTTATAGTTTAAAATTTAAAATTCTCAGACTATAAAAAAATAAAATTTCAAATTTATTTAACTGTTTTAAATTTAAATATACATATATATAAAATATTGAATGAAATTCTTTTTAGAATAAAAGAAAAAAACCTAAAAAATAAATAATTTTTAAAATCTATTTTAAAAAATTATAATAAACATCTGAATAAATAAAATTAGTAAATTAAAGAAGAGTTTTTTGAGAGAAAGGCTTTTTGCCAATTTTTTATAGAAATTAAATTTTATAGTAATATATATTAGCAATGTTATATTTGATGTGAAAGAATTAATAAGAAAAATGTTTATATTTGAATTTTTGTTTTGAATGTGTAATTAATTTAGAAGGGTCTAATAAAGCAATTTTTTAAATTATCAAAATCTATATAATTATAAATTTAAATAAATTAATTAATTTAATTTATAAATTCAGAAATTCTACAAATATATCTAAATTTATATGGCATTTTACTCATTATTTTTATTAGTAATCCATCTGTTTATTTATTCATTTTCAAATAAAGGTAAAAAAATTAAATTAATTTACTTTTTGGCTTTTTGCTATGGGAAAGCAACAGAAAATTAAGATAAGAGTATAATATTAAACCTAAACTTAATTCAGAATCTAGTCCCACAGATTTAACAAAAGTAGAGAAAAACTACTTTAGCTAAATAAAAAGCGGGTAGAGTATACTTAAATAAATCTCAAATATAAAACCTCTAAAATATTCTTAACAATTTTTTCTTAAATATTTAAAGTAATAACCCCTCAATGTGGCTATCAAAATTCTCTACCATTTCATCAATCATCTGATAGTTTTGAAAGTAATATTCCTTTAAATCTTTGTGTTCCAACATTAGCATATGATCAAACAACTGTAACACTTGTTTGGAATAAACCAAATAATTATAGCAATATAATTGATTATAATATTTATATGAACGGAGAATTAATTGGTGGAGCTAAAGAAAATAATTTTAAAAATTCTCCTGCTTTTCCTTACATAAATCTTTTTTATAATGAAGATAAATTTAATTTTCATACAAAAATTACTTATCATTCTTTTCTTGTCAAAAATCTAGAACCTAATAAAATATATTCCTTTACTGTACGTTCTGTTGATGAAAATGGAAATGAATCTAAAGACAGTGCAGAAGTTGTTCATCAAACTGCTCCAAATTATAAAAAGGTTTTAACTTTTAAAAATATTTAAAAGAAAAATTAATTATTATAATTAAAATTGTTGACAAAAGAGTTAATGTTATATCAATCCAAGATTTTGACTTTCCGATTGACGGAAACGCCCAGAACCGCTCTTTCTGGAACCGGTTTCTTTGAAACAGAACATATCTTAAAATAAATTTTATAATTTATATATCGTGGAAAAAATCCCTTGTTGTCTCGAAATCAGAATTTTATTTCAATAATTATTTTATATACCTAAATTGAAAAAATTTTCTAAAGGTATTTGATGTGTCAAAATTAGGAGCAAAAGGAGATGGAAAAACATTAAATACAAAAATAATTCAAAATGCTATAGATAAATGTTCAAATAATTCAAAATCACCATTTGATTGCAAAATATTAATTTCTGCTGATAAATGTGGCAGAATATTTTTATCTGGTGCTCTTTATTTACGTAGCAATATGACTTTTGAAATTGCTAATGGAACGATTTTACGTGGATCTTCTAGTTTTGTTGATTATCCTTTAATTAAAAATGTTGTGGCAGCACTTTTATATGGAATAGATCATGTAAGGAAATAAATAAGTAAAAGATGAAAAAAATTAGAAAAATCCTATAATTTACTTCACAATTAATATTTATTTTAATATTATATCCCCTTCGAATTGGTCGATGAAAATCAAATTAAAAACATTTTTAGATAAAAAATGTTCGAATAATCGGATTTGGCACAATTGATGGCCAAGGATGGCAAAGTTCTTCAGACACAATTGATGAATTGGGAAATAATTTGGCATATTATGAAAATAGTTATTTTAGTACTTGGAATCTAACGGGAATTCTAGCCCGCAGTCAAATGCAAGCAGCTGTAGATCGTGCTAATGGAAATATAAGCAGTACAGATTTATCTAATGCTTATGCAAGTGTTCGTTCAAGTCTTATTACTTTTTATGCTGCAACAAATATTTTTGTTGGAAATATTAGATTAATAAATCCAGCATATCATGGAATTAGATTTTTGCTTAGCAGAAATGTGGTAATTTAAAAAACAATTTTTTATATAAAATATTTTTAATAAAAAAAAAGGTTTGTGCCTATACAAGAACAGAAACATATAATATAAATAATGCAGATGGAATTCAATCACAAAGCATAAATACAATAATTTTTAATAATTTTCTAAACAGTGGGGATGATTGTGTTGTTTTTAAAGCTGGACAGGGTCAAGCTGTTGAAAATTTTCCTCCAACACAATATGGATGGGTTTTTAATAATTTTATGAGGGAAGGGCATGGAGTTGTTGTTCTGGGAAGTGAAACTGGTTCTTGGATTAAGGAAATACTTGCTGAAGTAATTTTTAAAATATTTTTTGGGATTTTAAGGAAGAAAGCAACTTTTTACGATTTTTGCGAAAATTAGACACATGTATTACAACATCCCCCATACCAAACAAAGGGTGTTGAAATTATATTAGAATTTTTATTTTTAAGGATAATGTAGCATTTTTAACTGAAAATGGAATGAGAGTAAAAAGCACAGCACAAACTGGAGGTGGCTGTCAAAATTTTTATTTCCGAGACTCAGCAATGAGAGAAATTGGAACAAAAAATATAATTGAGATTAATGGACATTTATTTAATCGTTCTAATGTTATTTATCAATCTGGCTCTCAATGTGCTTTTGTTCTTTCAATGACTTATTCATTAGGTTCTACAAATTGGGTTAGAGCTAAAACGCCTTCATATTTTTTGGATATTAATGTGAAAAGTGTTACAGTGGATAATGGTAATACAGCTACAGGAGGGCCTATGATTAGTGTGACTGGATATTCTGGTAATATTTCTTTGGGATATCCTGAGACTTTTAGCAAAAATGTGGTAAGTTTTTATTTAAAAATGTTTTTTAAATAATTTTACTCATTTCAGACTTTTGAAAATATAAAAATTATTAGAGCAAGACCTGCCAATATTAGTCGTCTTCAAGACAGTTTATTTAAAAATATTTTGATTGAAGATTGGGGAAATTTCCAATCTCCTTGGATTTTAAATAATACCGAAAATTTAAAGTTTGTCAATGTTCAACCAATGCCTAATTAATAAAAAATTACATCAAATTAATTAAATAAATATTTAATAAAATATTTAATCTTTTCTTTAAAAACTTTATATTTTTTTGGATTTAATTAAAAATATTCTAAATCATTTACACTAATATAAAACCTTCTTTTTCCAAGAAAAATAAATTTTCAATTAAAATTTTAAATAATTTTCGTCTTTATTCTAAAAATAAATTTATTAATATTTCGTTACATTTAAATGACTTTTAATTTTAAAAATTTAGTAACAATTATTAATTTGACTAAACCCTATTTGTTTTAGTTTTAGTTATATTTTTAATTAAATATTTAAAACTTTCCTGTTAATTGTTATTATTGTTGGGAAGTCTAAATTGAACTAATTATTTTATTTTTTATTAAATAATTTTTAATATATTTTAATGAAAAAAACTAATTTAAAAATTTATTTAAATTATGTCATTAAAAGGAATATCAGGTGATTTTATTGAGCTAATTTTTTGAAATAAAATATTTTTTATTAATAATTTTCTTTAAGACTTTAATTAATTACCTAATTACATATATACTGGGCGAATAAAATTTAAAAAAATTTGAGACGGGAATTTTGCCATCCCTGATAGGTATACATTTTGCTTAAAAATCAGAATAAAGCTAATAAATAATTAAACTAAGCCTAATTTAAATATTTCAATAAACTAAAATTTTATATTTTTTAATATGTCAAGCTAAATTTTAATTTATTTTTTATAAATTTAAAATTTATAATTATAGAAAAAATTATTTTAAAAAATAAAAGTTTTTAATATTTTTAAAGAATATACAATAACTACTAGTAGTTAAAAAATAATTCTTAATTCTAAGTAGTTTGCCCTTAAAATTCAAATTAATTAGGTATTATTATTCCCTTGGGAATTTAATTATTAATTAAAATATATATTTTTTAAATTAAAAAAAAAAGATTTTTGATTTATATCATTAAATAACCATAAATTATTAAAAATAAATAAATAAACTTTAATTTTTATATTAATTTTAAATTATTTATTTAAATTATTTATTTATTACTCTTTTTATTTCAAATAAAATTAAATTTTTTTATTAGAACATTAATTTATTATTTTTTATTTTAAAATTTAAAAATTTTATTAAAAAAGTTAATTCATTTTTATTTAAATTTTATACAAATTTTAATTTATAATTTTTTAGAAAACTTATTTTAAGAAAATAAAAAATGGAATTAATGATTTGGCGCCCTGAAGAATTTAATCGAAAATATAATTGTGTTAATATAAATGTTGATTATATACCTATTGAAAAAAGAAGAAGTCCAATACTTGGATTTATTTTGATGATAATTTTTATTATTTATTATGTAAGTGATAAATTTTTTAAAAGAATGCCCGGAATAATTTTTATCAATATTTCGTTTAACATTTATTGATATGAAGAAATATTTCTAAATGAGCTAAATCAATGGTACACCCCTATCGCGAGCAGGGCGATTAAGCAAGTTTATGAAAGTCAAACCTCTCCGGTTTTGGTATGATTCGACGTATCTCGAAGGGCGCAGTCGAATGGTACCAAAAGCGAGAAGATTTGGCTTCATTAAAGAAAGTTATGCTTTGCGGTAAGTTGGGCTCGCGGTAGGTTGGCCTGCTCCCCTAAATTAAGCATGGATGCAATAAGAATTTTTGGCATCTATTTGAATTTTAGACAGAGTTGAGAAAAACAAATAAAAAATTTTGGGAAGAAACGAAATCACATTTAAAAATAATTAATTTATTTATTTAAAAAAGATTTTATATATTCCTTGTATGTTCTCATTTTGGAAACATATGGATAATGCTTGCTATAAATTCCTTTTTTACATTGGGGTAACTGATTTACTAATTCTTTGGATATGTGGATTTGAAACTGCAATTTTTGGAATGACAGGAGTTGTTTTTTGCTCTTCACCTTTGCTTGTCTATATTAGTGGAAATTTAGGAAATGGTTTTAAAAAATAAATTGGATTATTAAAATTAAAATTTTTTATAGCAATTTGGGCAGCTGAAACAGTTGCCGAGGCGACTTTGGCTTTTAATAGATGTTTGGATACAATATCACCTAGAGCTTCAGCTGCACTTTTCACAGGTAATTAAATAGAGAATTAAATAATTATTAAAATAAAAAAAAAAGAAATTTAAAAAAGTGATAGATTAATTAAAAGAAATGTATTTTAATATTAAAAATATATATTAATTAATAAAAAAAATAAGGAAAAAGAACTTGGATTTGGTTGTCTGTAATAACTTTATATGCAATTTATTGGGTTTTTTATATGCCACCAGTATTATTTTCAAGTATTTATTTTGCTTGGTTTTTTGAGCCATATGTTGGTGGATATAAAAATGTTACAGAATCTGTAAATTAATTCTTTATTTAAAATAAATAATTTAATAAAAAATTTAAAAAGTATTCATCAATTTTACATTCAATTCACAATATGTCTTTAGCTTTTTTCTTTCCAATTTGTTATATTTGTTTTGCAATTGTTTTGTTTATAAAGAAAAGAATGTATGGGGCATCTTCTCCAAATCAAGTTTCCAATGTTGATTTAGTGGTAGGATCAAGAGAAAAAATATTTTAAAAACATTTCTGAATATTTTTAGATAATTCTTCAAATATTTTTAATTAGTGTAATTAATTTTACTGCAGCAAGTTTATATGATTATATGCAATATGCAGAGGTAAATGAAGCTATAATAATAACAGCAACATTTAGCTGGTTTCATGTTCATGGTTAATAAATTTTAATTTTTAAAAATAATAATTTAAAAAAGGTTTTCCACCAATAATTTATTTATTATTAAATAAAACAATTAGAAATGACAGCAAAAAACTTTTTTATAAAATATTTAAAAAAGACAGAATTACTCATATTCATGGTGTTACTGTTCTGGCTAAAACAAATAATTTAAGTAGAAATCGTATTGGAACAACAAATAATACAAAAATGTTAACTAATAATCAATCCAAAACAATAACAAAACAAACAAATAATTTACATAATATATCTTAAAATTAAAAGAAAAAGAAGAGAGAAAAGATTAAAGTAAGATAAAATCATTCATTTTTAATTTCCAAGTTTTTATACAAAAAACAAAACGAATCTATTATTGTATATATTTCTGGATTAAGTAATTTTCATTAATTCTATTATTCGGAAAGCTACATCCTAAAATTAATTAAAATTCTGGAATAAAAGGAAATATACAAAAAATATTTTGATGGTAAAAGAAAAGTCAGAAAAATTGTCTGTCAATTTCTTTTCCTACGTAAATTTATAAATTTGTAAAGTATTTTGATAAATTCATTTAAATCTGATTTAATTAGAGGTTTAACTAGTACATACATATATTTAAAATAAATAATATTATTTTGTACAGAAAGTGTTCATAATTTGTATTTATCTATTTAAAAAAAAATTAATTTTAGAATAATATTTAAGAATAATCAACTAAATAATTAAAATAAAAAGTTTAAATTAAAATTTAACAAAGCCAATTAATTTTTTTAATTCCAAATTAATTATTTTAATTAACAATTATTAAAAAGTACAAATTTCGAAAAACATTTAAAGTCATAAGGATAGATATGATAGACAATTAAGTGTTGACGTGTAATTATGAAAGCCTGGCAATAATTTTGAAAGAGAAGTTAAGGAAAAAGGAGAGAAAAAAAAATAAAAAGTTTTATTTTAATAATATATTAAAATTAAAAATATTGAAATTACCGGAAGTAATTATTAATCTTAAAATGACAGTATTATAGAGGAAGGCCGCCTTCAATTATAAAAGTGCATGAGAAAGACATCATTAAAGAAAAAAATTTTTTATAAAAATAAAAGCGGCATTTCTTTTAAAAGTGCATTAAAAATTAATAAATTTAAAAAAAAATAGAGAAATAAATAAATAAAATCAAGTGAAAAATTGATTTAATTTAAAAGAAAGAGAAGGTCTATGATTGAGAAACGAAGGGCAAATCGTTAAAAAAATTAATTTGCTTCACATTCATTGAAAAATCTTTTTATTAATTTCTAAATTTATAAAATTATAAAAAATTAAAAAAGAATTAATTTATATTATTATGATTATTTATTTTATTTTTATTTATTTATTGCTTTTACAATGTAAAGAAAATTATGTTTATGGAAAAACAACAAAAGGGTTTTTAAAAATAAATATAAAAATAATTAATTGGCAAACAATGAATGATTTAGAAGATATAAAAGTAAATTATTCTCCTCGTTTTGAAATAAATCTTTACAAAATTGGAAAAGAAGAAAAAGAAATTGGAAAGAAAAAAACAGAAGATTATGATATAGCACGTTTTGATTTAGAAGAAGAAAATATTAAAAATATGGGAGAAATAAAAGAAAATA
This sequence comes from Meloidogyne hapla, assembly GCA_000172435.1. NCBI lineage: Eukaryota > Metazoa > Nematoda > Chromadorea > Rhabditida > Meloidogynidae > Meloidogyne > Meloidogyne hapla. Next base: position 11,998 of record ABLG01001887.1, read on the forward strand.
AAATTATAAAATTAACAAAAAATAATAAATTTAAAATTAAAATTTTTAAATTAAATAAAGATGGAAATAATACAGAAAAGGTTTTTTAATTTTAAAATAAGAGTTAGCAAAGCCATCGGGAAGTAATTGAACACGCGATATCCTGGCAGTTACCAAATGAGATCGGTCGGAACAGACGAAGGTGTCGGAAATCGGAACTGGCCCAAATGTCGGAACTCGGAAATCAGAAGAAAAAACGTCTGAAACAGTAATTCCGCCCCACCTCTGCTCACCACATACATGGGTACAATTAAACAAACAAGGACAGTGAATTTGCTTTTTTAGACTTAAAATTCATCTCTCCCTTATAATAAATTAAAATAATTTTTAAAGGAATTATTTAATGAAGAGTTTGAATTAAAATATAAGGAAAATATTGTAGAAGTTTCTTTAAACGATAAAATTATTAATCAAAGAATTTATGAAGATGATTTTGATATTCCTTATAAAAGTCTTGAATTTCAATTAAAATTTTTAGAAAATGAATATATAATTTATTCAATTGAATGTAGAGATAAAATTATTAAAAATGATGAAATAAATTTATTTAAAAAAGGAAAAGAGGATTTGTTAATTGCCGAAAGAGAAAGAATTTGCCCTTTAAATATTTATTCTATTAGTTATAGCAAAATAAATGAAAATAAACGAAAACGTAAAAGAAATTCGAATAAAGAAAAAAATAAAGAAAATGTAAAAAAATTGAATAAAAAACGAAAAAGAAAAAATAATAATACGGTAATTTTTGTAAAATAAAATAATTGATGTTAATCTAACAAATTTAATGAACAAAAAAAATAAAAAAATTTAATTTTAGAAATCAGCATTTCTATGCAATGAAGCAATTTTTGATCATAATGTTTTTCTGATAAACTTAGAAATTCAAAAAAGAAAACTTCAATTCACATGCAGCTTGGATTTGGAAAATTCAAAAAATAATTCAACTTTTCAACAGTCAGAAATAGAGAAATTGTTAGAAAATGAAGAAATAAATAATTCACAAAAAATAGAAAATAAACGACATAATTATGGATTAAGAAATTCTTTAAAAATAGGTTACTGTATTTACTCAAATAATTACCCTCTCCAGCGAGAGGTTGAAAAAATAATTACCCAGGGTAATTATTTGAGTATTTTTGATCTAAAAAGAGATTTATTTTAATAGAATAAATTTTTCTTAAGAAAATCAAACATTTCCTGAAATTAAAGCAAGACGTCCAAACAAAAAGAAAATTGAAATTAAAGATAATACAAAACAATTAAAAAAAGATATTAAAATAAATGAAGAAAAAATATTAGAAAAAGGAGAAACGAGTGGAAATATAAATAGAAGAATTATTAAAAAATATAAAAGGAAACAAAATAAAAAAATAAAAAAGAATGAAGAAACGGCAATTGGTAATTTAAAATATTTAAATTTAATTTTTTAAATAAATTTAGAAGTACTTAAAAGTAATTTTAATAATGAAATAATTGAAAATGTGCCAAAAATAAAAGAAAATGTTAGAAATAAAAAGAAAAAAAAATATATTAAATTAAAGCAAATAAATGGTAAATATATATTATTTATTTATAATTAGCATTTATTTTTGAATTAAAAATATAATATTTTTTAAAATATTATTTATTTTTATAAAAAGGAGACAAATTTCCGATTTTTCTTTTTGATTTCGGCACCCTATGATTTTTATAAAATTAATTAATTAAATTTATAGAAAATGGTGATTTAAATGATGATATAACAATTATTAATTTAATAAAAAATACTAAAAAATCTAAAAAAGAATTAAAAAATAAAAATAATCCTAAAAGTATGAACAATAAAAATAAAGGTAAATTTAAATAATTTTTTAAGAATTAATTCTAATATTAATATTTTGTGTTTTTAAGTATTCCAATTATATAAATTTACATCTTTAGCATTTTATGCTTTATAAATTAAGAAAAAATGTTTTTTAAATAATATTTAAAATCTTATAAATAAAAATTTATTAACAAAAATTTTAAAATAAATTGGTAGGGATTAAATATAATATTCAAAATCGGTGGCATTTTTAAAAACTCATTTGTTATTTTAAAATAAAAAAAATAAAAATTAAAAAATTATTTTCTTTTTTTAAGATAAACAAATAATTGAAAAAGAAGAATTTGAAACAAGTGAAGAAGAAATATTAGATGATAATAATGACAAAAGCGATCCAGATTATGTTGAGGATTTTGAATCAGAAAAAGAAAATTCTGGTAATTTTAAAAGATTTTTTATAATATTTTTATATTTAAATTTCATCGATCATTAATTTAGTAGAATCATCTATGGAATATTCTGAGGAATACTCTGAAGGAAATTCGGAAGAGAGTCAAAGTCAATCAAAAAAGAGAAAGTTAAGAGGAAAAAATATAAATTTCACTGAATATTTGGGTAATTAATAAATTAATAATTTATAATTAATTTATTTTTAAATTAATAATTAATAATTTTATTATTTAAAATTAAAAATTTTGTAAATAAAAATAGTAATAGAAATTTAAGTAAATATTTAATTACTAGATGAAGAGGATCAAAATATGACTGAAGACAAAAAAGGAAAGAAAAAAGTAGAAGATTCCGATTATTCAATTTCTAGTGAAAATGAAGAAGAGGAGGAAGACGATTTTGAGTTAAAATATAATGATTATGAAGAAGACTTGGAAGATGAGGAAGAATATGATTATGAAAGTGAGGAATATAAAGATTATGAAGATTATTTGAAGAGTAAAAAGCAAAAAATAAATAAAACAAAAGGATCAACTTCGAGAAATAAAAAACAGAAAATTGAAGAAAATAATTGTGATAAAAATTCTGAAAAAGAATTAAATAAAAATTTAATTGAAAGCTCAAAAACAACAGAAAATTTAAGAGGTTAAAATTATAAAATTAAAAAAATCTTTCAAGAAATATTTTTTTAATCAAGAAAATTCTTTTATAAAAATAGGTAAAGATGTAGAAAATGTTCCAGAACCAATAAAAGAAAATGAGAATTTAAATGAACATTCGGAAAAAAATTATTCAATTAATTCTTCTCAATGTAATATTTAAGTTAATATTTATTTAGAGATTTTAATATTTTAAATAAAAATATTAATTAATATTTAAAAATATTATTTTTGTTTTAACAAAATTAAAAAAATTTATTTAGCCAATGCTGAGGAAATTGCTTCATCACCACAACAAGAACATCAAGAAGCTGAGCAAATGGAAATAGATAATATGCCTATAGTACAGCCAAACGGTAAATGAAAAATAATTTTAAAATATTTACTTTAATATTTACTTAAATATATTATTAATTTATTTAGCCAATATTGAGAAAATTGTTTCTCCACAACAAGCTGAGCAAATAGCACAGCCAAACGGTAAATAAAATAATTTAATTATTTTTAGTTAAAATATTAATTTTTGTTTTAAATTTTTTAGACGAATTTGCTGATTTACCTGACATTGAAGATGGTCAAATTAATAAATCACGTCATATTGGAAAGACATTTAATGCACCTACACCTTTTAATGATATGGAAATTGGTAATTAAAATTTTTTATTACAATTAAAAAAATAACGGTAAAGAGAGAAAAAACTAAACAGATTTTCTGCAATATTTTTTATAAAATAAAATTTCTAAATAAATTTAAAAGTAAAAATAATTTTTAAAAATTATTTAAATAAGTTGACTGAAAAAAATGGAAATTAAAAACATAAGTTAACGAAGAGATAATAATATAAAATAATATAAAAATAATATAATAATTTTAGATAAATTATTTCGCCTTAAAAATGATTCAAAGGATGAACATTTTTTGTCAGAACTTTTTGATCTTCCTCCAGATCAGCTTAATAAAGTGTTAGCCAATGTAGAAAAAGGTATTTGATTATAAATTATTTAATTTAAAAGCTCTTTACCCCCCATGAAAACTTTGGTAAAAATCATAATTCTGAGACATCTTTAAATGCAAAGACCTTGTTTTCTATTTAAAACGCATTGTTTTTAAATTGAAAACTTTTTTTTAAATAAAGATACTTCAATCCCATTTTTAAGTCCAATTTAAAATTTAAAAAATATTCCTGATCCTATTCCGAATTAAAACAAAATATTTATATTCTTAAGTAATTTAATAATAATATTATATATAATTTTTATTAATTAAAACTTTTTTAGAAAAGAGTCAAAGTTCAAATTTGCAAAGTTCCACAAGCACATTACACCCTTCTTCTAGTAGTTAATATATTTTTTATTAATAAATTTATTTAATTTAATAAATTAAAAAAGGTAATCATCAACAATTAAATGATCAAAATTTTTTTAATGAACAAACAACAAATAAAAATAACGGTATATTATTATTTAAAAATTTAATTTAGCTATTTAAAATAATTTTTTTTAATTATTCTTTTTTAATTTTTAGATTATTTTTATGACTTGCAAGACATTGAAAATTTACCTGATGTTTAATATTCAAATATTAAATAAATTTTGGTGAGATTCTAAATTAAGGAGGAATTGATAAAGAATTTAGATTTAAGTGAGTAAATTTTTGTGATATTTTTAATTAATTTATATATAAATTCTCTTTTCAAAAAAATTATTTTGACGAACAAAATTTAAAATTAATCGAAAATTTTGTTTATTATTTTTATTAAAAAAAATATTTTTTAACTTAATTTAAACTAAAATCCTCTTAAAAGAAAGATCCGTGTTTGCTGTCTGGCCATTATTAACAATTTTACAAATAATTATTTCTAAAAGAGAATTCCATTTTTAAATTTCATTTTTTATTTGACATTTTTCCATTTGGATTATTTAAACTTTTTAAGGGTTTAAAAATACAAAATCACAGTAATTGTTTCTTTGTTCTACTTTTTTAAAAAAACTTTCCCTATAAATTATTTTACAATTATTATTTCCGAAACCTTTAGTTTGAATTAAATTAAATATTAATTTTAATTTTTTAAATTAATTTTATTAATTTATTATATAATCGATAAATATTTAGATAAAAATTTTTAATTTCACATGATGGGAATTATAACAAAAGGCAGTCTGACTGACACCTGATTACGGCAATAGAAAATTAAAAATCAATGCTCTCTAACTTGTAAAAGGAAGTTAGAGAATTAGACAGTAAAAATTTTTTTTAGAATTTTTAAAATTCAACAAAAGTTGAAGAAAACTTTTTAAAATTCCCCATGTATTTTTAGTAATTACTGTCAATAAATTCCTCCAAATTTTAAGTCAAATAAATTTTTTATTTATCTCTCGCCTTAATTATCTCTCACTTAACAATATTCAAAAACTCGAGAATTTAAAATCGAAAATCACCTGAGAAATTGATTTTTTATTCTGTCGGAGTGAGGAAGTGATTGACATAAAGTCAGTCAAAAATTCCCCTCCTATATACATGTACATTTTATTTTCTATGGCATTTGTCTATACATTCTTTAAAAAATATTTTTATTAAATAATTTAATAAATATATTTATTAAATATAATAATTTGTTTAAAAAAACAAAATTTTTTTATTAAATAAAGAAAATCATTAAAAGCTTTGAAAAAAAGTTTTTTGAATGATTATTTATTTTATTTATTTTTATTTGTTATTTATATTTTGTGGGGGGAAAGATGTTAAGATAAATGTAAAAATTGTTGATTGGGAAGGAAAAGAAGAATTTAAAGATTTGAAAAATTTGTCTAATCGTTTTGAAATAAAACTTTACAAAACTGAAAAAGGAGCAAGAAAAAGAGAGGAAATTGGAACAACAAAAACTGATGAAAATGATGAGGCCTCTTTTAATTTTAATTTTACAGAAAAAGATCATTTTGAAATTAAAGTTTTCAATATAAAAACAGGAGACAAAGGAAAAATTTATGGGGAGGTTACTATTTTAATTAATTATTTATTTAAATTTAAAAATATTTATTAGAAGGAAGTAAATGAAAAAGATTTAGAACAACAAATTGAAATTTCCTTAACCAAAGAAACAAATTTTACAACAATTCGTAAAAGTGATAATGACTCAGGTAAAACAATTTTTTAAAAATAAAAAATTAATGGCAAAAAAATATTCATGGGACTGTCAGATCACGATTGATCTGATTAAATAAATAAACTTATAATCAAATTTCTCAAAAAAGGGGAATTAAAAATATTTATTTCTTTCTAACAAATACAAATTAATTCAACAATTATCAAATATTAATATTAAGAGTAAGGGGCTCACAAAAGGGGCAATAAAAAGTGAAGGACAAAATTCCTGAATAAAAGTGAAGAAGGACAACTCCAAAATAGCCTGTTCCTGTTTGGCTATTTATAGGGGAGCAAAAAGGGAGTGAACTGTTTGTAGAAAAAGCTTTAAAGAATGGCCAAAACACAAAAAGAGGGTGAACAGAGAAAATAGGAGAAGTAGAAAACGGTTCAAATTCTTTTATAAGCGGGGTTGGCCGGACTGACGGGACAAAAATTTCTAATTAGCATTTTCTTTAAGATGGGCAAAAAATATGGCGTGGTGCTTTATAATTTGAAAATATATAGAATTAAAGATCGGGCCAAAATATATAAGATTATAGATTAATTCGCATTTTTAGACAAAATGCGACAGGACACATAAACTTAACAAGAGTTCATATTTTAATTTAAATATTTTTATCAAGAATATAAAATTAAAATCTTTAGAACTAAAACGAACTCAAAATGAAGCTGTTCAAATTAATTCAAGTCGTGGAAGGGAATTAAAAAGAAAACATTTTCATTTTTATGGTAGTAGTAGCTTTTTTTAAATTTTGTTTATTAAAATTATACATTAGAGCCATTTTCTGCTGATAAAGTGAAGAAAGGGAAGAAAAAATTTGAAAATAAAAAGGGAAGAAAGAGAATAAATTCTGGAAGAAAAATAGGGAAGAAAACAGAAAAAGATAAAAAGAAAAAAGTAAAAAGATATTCTGATGATGAAGATTATACTCCAAGCGAAGATGATGAAATTTATGAAGATGAGGAAGAATATGTAAATTCTGCAAAGAAAACCAAAAAGCAACAAACACTAACATCAAATGCGGCAAGTTCAAGCAGTGGAAGGAAAATAGAAAAAAAACTTTATCCTGATTATGATAGTAATAGCTTTTTATAAATTTTGTATACATTTATTAAAATTATACAGAACAATTTTCTGATGAAATGGAGGAAGAGGAGAAAACACAAAAAAATATAAAAAAAGTAAAAAGATATTCTGATGATGAAGATTATACTCCAAGCGAAGATGATGAAATTTATGAAGATGAGGAAGAATATTTAACTTCTGCAAAGAAAACCAAAAAGCAACAAACACTAACATCAAAGGGACCGATATCAATAAGAAAAAGTCATGAAATGGTGGAAAAAAGTTCTTTTAACCAAAATATAGAAAAACTTCCATTAATTGAAGAATCAAAAAATTTAAAAAGTGATTTATTTAATTTTTTAAGAATATTTTAAATTTTATTATCTAGACGATGATACGAAAAAGAAAGATGCTAAATACTATGAGAAACAGGCTAAATTTGTTGGTGATATTCTATTAGGTAAGAAAATTAAAAAAGTTTGTTAAAAATTTATTTAAAATAAGTTGTACCTTCATAAATTAATAGTAAGCCGGCAATTAACGAAAAAAATGGCATAAAATAATTAATAAAAATAATAAAAATTTATTAGACAAATTACGTCACTATAAAGATGTTTCGAGAGGGGATCCATTTTTCAATGCTCTTTTTGATGCTTCTCAAGATGAAAATTTTAAATTGCTTGCCCTTTTAGAAAAATGTATTTAATTAATTATAATAATTATGTTTGTTTTTGAATTATTTTAAATATAAAATTTTTTATTTCTTTAAAAGATTTTTTCTTAAAAATAGATAAAGCTGTAGAAAATACTATTCCAGAAACAGAAAATGAGAATTTAAATGAACATACTAATTTTCAAAGTAATATTTAAATAAATTAGAGATTTTAATTAAATAATTAATTTAAGTTTATATTTTTTATAATTTAAAAATAGCAAATTTTTATTAAATAATTAATATTTAAAAATATTTTTATTTTAACAAAAATATTTTTTTAAATTTATTTAGCCATTACTGAGAAAATTGCTTCTCCACAAAAAGAAAATCATGAAACTGCTGAACAAATGGCAATAGTTAACTCAAACGGTAAATTAATTTAAAAATTATTTATATTACTTAAAATATTAAATTTTGTTTTAAATTTTTTAGAAATATTTGCTAATTTACCTGATATTGGAAATGATCAAATTAATATTTCACGTCGTACGGGAAAGACATTTAATGCACCTACACCTTTTAGTGATATGGAAATTGGTAATTAATTTTTGTAATTTAATTAAAATAAGCAGGTTATCAAAATAAAAACTTAAGTAAAGATTATAATTCTGAGTCAGTTTCTTCAAATGTTACAGGTGAATAGAGAAGAAATTTATTAATTTGGGTAAAAGGTATCATTTTTACACCTTTGTGGGAAACCATTTCTAATTTTAAAAATTTAATATCATAGATGATAATTTGACTAGAGGTACATACGCCCCAACCTACCGCTGAGCCATAACTTTTTTTTAATGAATCTCATTGATTTTGGTATGATTCGACTGTCGAATGATATAAAAATTGACAAGATTCGACTTAATTAAAGAAAGTTGTCCTGCTCCCTTTGACTACAAACTTTAAATCAAATATTTTTTGTTATTACATTAAGTAAATTTTTAAATAAATAATTTATTTCTAAATAAGTAGAAATAACATTTCGATAATTTCAATTTATTGATTTTTAAATGATTTTGAAGATTTGTCGGATCTTGAAGATTATACAAAAACCAAGACAAAAAGTTCGAATGATATTTTCGATGTCTTTGGAAATATCAAAGAATTTTGAAGAAATGAATTCTGTTTTATGATCAGAGATGGAGCGAAAAAAATTTTAAATTTCAAAATTCGTAATTCGAATGGAACGTTGGAAATCAAAAGTTCGCTCTAACTCTGATGAGTTGAGAAAAATTTTGAGATTTATTTTTTGATTTTTTAAAATATTTTCTTTCATCAAAATAAAATATATGAAGATATCAAAAAATCCGTTTAAATCGGATGAGGATTTTTAATTCAATTAGAATTAATTATATATTTTATTTCATGAAAGAAAATATTTTTTAAGATTCATTTAAATGTAAAATTCCTACTATGTACCAGGGATCCTGCCGACATAAAAAACAAATTCCCGATTTTCGGGAAACGGTAATTTCGGGAAATAACAAATCCCCGAAAATCGGGAAACGGGAATTTCGGGAAAAAAATCGTCGGGAATTCCCGATTTTCGGGAAACGGTAATCGGGTCGGCAGGATCCCTGCTGATCCCTTTAGAACATTTTTGACAATATTTTCAGAAAGTTATTTTATTTTATGTACATATATTTAACATTTATTTAAAACACTCCCTCTACCTTTTTTCTAAAAAAATTGTAAAATTTTGTTTTATCATTCACATACCTTCCCCTACATGTACAGCAGGGATGGTTTTTTCTTCTGCTTCTGCTTTCGCCTTCTGCAAAATTTCGCTTTTTTAGAGTCTTCTGCTTCTGCCTTTCGCGTCTTTCCAGCACATAAAAAGTCAGCTGCTCGAGGGGGGGCCCGGTACCCAATTCGCCCAT
>ABLG01001885.1:0-18487 GCA_000172435.1 Meloidogyne hapla
AAAATAAAATATTATTTTACATAAGTTAATGATATAAAACTATCAATTAATTTTTGACCATCACTTGGATCATTAATTTGAGATAAAGGTGAAAGATGATAATTTTCATTAAGAAATTTTCTTCCATTTGCTAAAAATATATTTTTAAATAAAATAATTATTTTCTAAAAGTTCAAACAAGTATCAGCCATTTTACGAATTGCATCAAAACAGTTATTAAATAAATGTACTGTACATCCATAATAATTAAATGTTCGCATAATAATGTCATTATATGCGGATTCTGGAGGAGGATTAGGAACATTCAAAAAATATTTAATAGGAGCACTTGAAGCAATTGCTCTTTAAAAAGAAAATAATTATGCGTCAGAATAAGACGAGTCCGAACGCTTGGCTAGACCGTCAATTTTTTGGTGTTAAGCTGAGCTATTTTACAACTCAGTAATTTATTTCGTAATCAAAATAACGTAATCAACTAAACGAAAACTATTAATAAACAAACCCTCTGATCTGATGAGGATACTGAAAATAAATAAAGAATGTTATTTATTTTTAAATATTAAAAAAATATTTTTTAACAGAGAAATATTCATTTTTTTTAACCTTTACGCGCATCCAAGCAGCCAACTGTCCACTATAAGAAGCGCCAAAACCTATTACCAGTGAATTCTCAGCATTATTTAATCTTTCTTCTTTTAAATAAGCAATAAGTTGGGCAAAATCTGCAAGTGCTTGTTCTGTACTTAAATATCCCAAAGTAGAGACATTTTTGAAAGTATCATTTCCAAATGGTAATGATTCGCCAAAATAACGATGCTCTGCAAAAATAACCGCAGCACCAAATTCTGGTGCTATTTCCCAAATAAAACCCTTAAAATTTAATTAATAATTTATTAATGAAAATGTAAAATTATTACTAATTCAGCACAGTTTTCAATATCTTGTTCTTCTCCAAGAAAAAATAAAATAGGGGCATTTTTTTGTTTAAAATTATCTATATTGATTAAATATCTATTAAATTAAAAACAAATTTAATTAAATATTTATTTAATTTACCTTAAATTAAATTTTCTCGAATCTATATAAGAAAAATGATCAACAGGCATACCTTCAAACCATTCTATTTTATATTTATATTTTTGTTGAGGACTTTTCACTAATTTTAATCGAAAATTTCTTTCCATGTTTTTTAACATTTTAATTTCACCAAAGCAAAACAATGGAAAAATATTAAAGAAAATAATAAAAATAAATAAAAATAAATTTAATATTAAATTCATTTTTATCTTAAAATTAATTAAATTAATAAAGTTTATCTTAAAAAATAATTCAGTTAATATTTTGTATTTTCAATAATTTACTTTTCATGATTAATAATTAAAAATTTAAAGAAAATTTTTCTAATAAATTCAAAAATTATTTAAATTAATTTGAAGAGTAAAAGAAATTACTGTTTATTTAAATAGGTAATTTATTTTTTTCTAGAAAATAATCTGTTAATTTGATCTTTAAGTAAATTATCCTTTTTGGTAAAAATTTTGCAAGTAAATTCTAAAAATGGCAAAATTTCTATTTAAATTATAAAGAAAAAAACCGCTAAAGAATCATAATAATACTTATAATACTAAAATTTATTTTTATTTTTTCCTAAAAAATAAACTGTTCAAATAAAAAATATTTAAATAAATTTTAAAAAATTGGAAAGCTTTTGAACCGCTAAAGAATTGGGAATGAAAAACCATAAAATTTATTTTGCAGGGGTTCTGAAAAATTTTTAATATTTGCAAATATTTAATTTTTATAAAAATTTGCTGCAAACATGAAATCCAAATTAGGCGATAATAAATGACTCAAAAAATTTTAGAAATTTTTTTCGTAATATTTCTTTGATATTTTTCAAAGATATATTTCTTTGATATTTATTTTTTATTATATAAAAAATTTTTGAACATTTTTATAAATTAATTTATTTATAATTTTATTTTTTTATTTTTATTTAAAAAATCTAGTGTTATTTAATTTTATGAGAAAATTTCCAAATTTGAACCAATTTATTTTGAAAAAATAAATTTAGACTTTTTAAATTGTATAATTAAAAATGTAATAGAAATTAAAGATTTAAAAGAAAATTATAATATATTAAAAGTTTATAATTATTTTTATATCCATTTTTACTCTAAAAAGCCCCTATTTGAAAATTTCAATTAATTATTTTATCAATATAATTTTTTATTTTTTAAACATTTTTGTTAATTGTAATTTTGTCTGAATTACAATTCAATAATATATTTTCTATAATTTATTTTTATTTATAATGATTAGATAAAATAATTTTTGAATTTTATATTATAAATTATAGAAAATTTCTAAATTATTTATGTACAAAGATAAAGGAAAATTAAGTCTTTCCATATCAAAAATAATAGGTATTTATCAATAAATATTCATGTTTTAATCTGACTTTTTCTTACTTTTTTAACGGTCTTTTTAAGGAAATTAAAATTAAAAAAGGGATAATAATAATAATTAATATATAATTTTATCCTAATTGCTATTTAAATTAAATCATAAGGAAATGGTTTTTTTAATATTTAAATCGCAATGATATTTTTTCAATATTTTATGCACATTTTCACAAAATATTTCTTTAATTAAAAAATATTTTCATTAATTTCTGAATATAAAATGCGATCTTTAGTTATTCGTTTTTGTTGACTATATTTTTCTCTAGCCTCTTTTATCCATCGAGTAATATGCATTCTTTAAATTAAAATTTAAAAAGAAAATCTTTTCTTTTTAAAAATTACTTTTCAAGTCGTCGTACTTCTTTGACAGATTCTGTATCATCTGGATGTTCTCCACGAAGGTCATAATGATGCGCCCCATCCTCTACAATTAAAGAATAGAGAGAACCCTCAAATGTTGGTGTTAATCTCCATCCTCCACCAGACCAAGGGTCTAACCATCCATTTGAAAAGACTATATTTGTAGCTGTTGGGAATTCTACTCCATAATTTGTAATTGCCCAATTTGGACGGAAAAGATCTTTATTGTAACCAATTTTAGAGAAATGGCCAAGACAATATTTCATATACTCTTGATCACGAAATGGACAGCTTTTGTTGAATGGGTCATAGGGAGGACCCTAAAATGTAATTTTAGAGTTTTTAAATAAATTTGTTATTTACTCTACTACACATGGGCATAATCATTTCTGTGCAAGCCTGTCATATTTTTTGAAAATGATAATTTTTAAATTTATGTAAACCTGCCATGGCCAGCCTAAATTTTATGATATTTTCACTTAATAATTTTAATTTTCTTACCATCAGGATCCCCCAGAACACTGAAAGGACCTGCGCACTTATCGCCCCAAAGGCAAAGAGTTTTCTCTAAGCCAGTATAATTGTAAAATAAATTAATTGCTTTGTATGATGCTAATGCACTCTGTTCTGGGGTCTGAGCAGAAACAAATGCTTTACATGCAACTTTTACAGGCCATGCTGGAAGAGGAGCCAAAAAATTGGAAGGGTAAGGATAATCAACCATTGCCATTGTCTAAAATAAAATAGACAAGAAAGATGGAAATTTTATAATTATTTAGTTACCTCCAAGACAGATTGAATAGCATAAATTAATTCCTCTCCATCATTAGCATTTTTGACTTGAGATTCAGGTGAGAGATGAAATTGTTCATTTAAAAACTTTCTTCCATTTGCTTAAAAAATAAATAAATTTAATTTTAATTATATTCCAAACAGCTATCAGCCATTTTGCGGATAGTCTCGAAACTAGCTGAAAGTGAACTTAAAGTACATCCACTATTAATAAATGTTCGAGTAACAATATCATCGAATGAATGTTCTGGGGGTGCTGGAACATTTCCAAACCAGAGAACGGGGGCACTAGCTGCAATTCCTCTGAAAATTGGTGGAAAATAAAATTTATTAGGACTTTTAATATTTTATTAACGAACCCATCTATTAAATGAGGATACTGAAAAGATAAAATTAATTTATTAACTTGCATATTTGAATAACCTTAATTCGCATCCAAGCAGTCAACATTCCACCATAAGAACCACCAAAAGCGATTACAGGTGATTTTTTGGCGTGGGGAAGTTTAACTTCTTTAAGATAATTAATAAGAACAGCAAAATCTGCAAGTGCTTGTTCGGAGCTCAAATATCCCAAATTAGAGACAGTCGAATAAGAATTATTTCCAAATGGGTAACTCTTGCCATAATAACGATGCTCAGCAAAGACAATAGCTGCTCCAAATTCTGGCGCAATATCCCACATAAAACCCTTAAAATTTAGAAAAATGTATGTGAAAGAATACAAAATTTTTTAGGGGTAGAAAACTTCTCAAATAATATACTTATGGCCTAAGGATGGGTGAGAGAAAATTCAAAAGTTTAATTACTGTATTCTCGGCAAATCCTTCAATACTTCCTTCATTTCCGGTATAAAAGAAAATTGGAGCATTTTTCTCTTTAAAATTATCAGTATTGATCAAATATCTTTAAAAATAATTTTTACAAAAATATTTTTATTTTTAACCTTAATTTAAATTTTCTCGAATCACTAAAAGAAAAATGGTCAACAGGCATTTCTTCAAACCATTCTTCATCCCATTTATATTTTGTTAGGCCATATTCCATTTGTTTAGCACCATATAATGAAAGTCTTTTTGATAAACTAACAGGATCTCGTCGGTGCCATCCTGTTGGAATAAGGCAAAATGTTTGGCAAAATAAAACGAAGATGGTAAAAATAAAGAGATTTAAATTCATTATTATTTTTAGCTTAAAATTATTGAAAAATATTTTAATTGATAATTAAAATGTAGATAATCCGCAAGAAGATTGAATTTCTTTCCCCTAGAAATTCCCAAGAAAAAATATTGGAAAAATAAAAGCCAAAATTATTTTTTTTCTTTAAAATGCTTTAATAAAAAAATAATAATCTTTTGTATTTTACACTATTTATTACAATAAAGTAAATAAATAAATATTATTCAATTTTTTCAAAGGAAATAAAAACATTTTATTTTATTTATAAAAGAACAAAAATTAAAATATTTTTTTAAACATTTAGTTGTCAAAATAGTAGTTGGTGTAAATAAAAGCTTAAATAATGGCTAAAGGACAAATCTCTTACATAAATCTTTCACAAAAAAAAAAGTTAATGTAAATCTTTTCTTTCCATCGATTTATTTAATTTTACCCTTTAATCAGACCATTAATTTAGTTATTTAGATGCTATTAATTTTTTGATAAGAAATGCTTTAGTGGAGTAAAAGTAAGGGAGAAATGTTTTTAACAATTTTCTTGTATTGAGCTATTAATTAATTATTTTTAGACATAAATTTTAAATTGTTAACCAAATGTCCAATAAATTTAAAAAAAACTAATAATTTATAAAAGTTTTTTTAAATTTATTTATTCTTGCTATTATGGCTTGACCAAACTTAAAATCAATCTAAGTAAAAATGGATTCTTTTTAATCTTATTTAAATTTATAAAAATAATCTAAATAATTTATAAAGAAATATTATTTAAATAAAATATTAATTTGTAAATATTTAATTTTAAATTCTGTAAAAAAATGCACAAAAATATGTGAAAAATATAAAATATTAAATTAATTAAAATTTTAAAAATATAATTGAAATAAACGGAAAAATATAAAATTAATGCTCTCAAATTTAAAAAAAAATTTTTTAAAAAAATACATAAGGATGAAAAATTAAATTTTATTTAATTAATTATTGGACTTTACAAATAAATTCTTTTTTAAAATTAATAATATTTTTAGAAAAATGTGGGAAATATAAAGACTTAAAAAAGAGATCCAAAAGGAAAATAAAAGACAAAAAAAGAATATTATTTAAATTAAAGAAAATATGTTGAAAATATTAAAATAAAAAATATTTTTGTATTGCAAAAGATTAAAAAAAAATAATTTCTTTTGGTTAAAAATAAATGTTTTAGAGAGTTTCAGAAAGCAATACAATTTAATAAAGAATGGCTATAATATTTAATTGAAAGGTTTATGATAAAATATTATCTAAAATATTTTAAAAAAATATTTTTTATTAATTTTCTCATTTGTAAAATTATTTTAGATAATTTATATTTACAAATAAATTGTTAAAAAAATCTCCAATAAAATCAAGCATCTCCATATTCTTGAAATCGTCCATAAACTGCACCTCCTCCATTTGCCCCATTCATTTGTTGATAATTGGCTGAATGAACACGTAAACCTCCATTCCTATAAAAAATATTTTAAATTTAAATAATAAAAAATTAAAGAAATATCATTTATTGAAAATGACCCCTTATTTAAAAATTAAGCAATTAAAATTCTAACCCAAAGAAATTTTAAATTTTAATTTTAAAATATTAAAAAGTTAAAGAAAAGAAAAGCACAGCAAGACCCAAAAAGAAAGCATTTTAAAAATAAACACAAAAACAATTTAAATAATTTCACCTATTTAAAGTTCCTCTAAGAGTACCCCCAACTGTGCCAATTGTTGCTGGTGGTGCTGAAGCTATAGCTGCATTATGTGTCATCATTTGTTGTTGCCAACTTTGTCTTTCACCTAATAATAAAGGTTGTTGTTGACCAATATTATTTAAACCTCCTCCATTTTGATTACTAAAAAGAAAAGCAAAAAATGGACAAAAAACGAGAGAAAAACAATTGAAGAAAAGAAATTTTTTTAGGAAAATTGGAAAGAAATTAAAAATAATTAATTATTAATAAAGTCAGATCTCAATCACAAAACTAAACCAACAAAAAATAGCTAAAACCCAATTGAATGTTAAAAATAACAAAAAGGGGAAAGGTTTGTGAGGTAAGCTTACACAAATTCTCTTACGGCATTCTATCGGAATTATTTCCTCCATCCACTACACCACTTAAATGTTGACGAGCACGAGGATTAAATAAATTTGTATCATAAATATTTTCAGGCATTGTATCGTGAATTCTTGGAGAAAATTGGTCTTCTTCACCGACTTCTAAATAATCGTTTGGAAGTCTTTAAAAATAAATTAATTAAAAAATATATATTCATTCTTTACCTAGAGAACATATACCAAGATTTAGCAACTAACAATAATAAAACAAAAAGTGTTAGACCGAGAAGAAAAAGTCCAGCAGAGATTAGAGCAGAACCAAGACTAAAATAATTTTAACAATTATTATTTTAAAAGAATTCTCTCGTTTTTTGAGCTCAAAGACAAGGGTGGCCCTTTTAGGGTATGGGGCTGCACCCTATTTCTGGTGATTTGGAAAGGTTAATTAATTTTATATTTTAACAAAAAATTATCAAAAACAAACAAAGCATATCTACACATCCCAACACGTAAAGTAAAAACATCTTTATGTAAGTGTCCACATTGTAAAGCAAATTGTAAAGCACCCAAATGTTTTGAAGAAGAAATTAATTCTGATTGTGTTAATTGTAAAATAGAATCAAAAGCTTTATCATCTTCTCTTTTTTCTTTTTCTTCTCCAAACATTCTTGCTAATAAAGTTCCTAAACGTTGTTCAGCCCCAGCTTGGTCTTTAGATAATTGACTTAAAATAGTTAAAGGTATTGATGGAGGTAATCCTTCATCTGGAGCACATTCAGAATAAAAATTAGTTAAATCTAAAAGTTCATCATTTAAACGACTTCGAAGAAATGTTCGTCCATCAGAACAAAAATCTGCATGAGCCTGGAATTTTTTTTTAAATTTTGTTTAATCAACAAAAACAAACCACTGTTAATGGAAAAACAGCAGAAAAGAGTAACCAAGAAACCAAAAATATAACCAGACCAAGACCGGAAAATATTATAGCTCCTTTTCTAGATTGACGGCAAAATGCAATAACACCAGCAAATAATACTGCACACATAATTAATTGAAGTATAAGACAAAGAAGCCATCTAAAATAATAATTTAAATGATTTTCTACCAAACAACTTCTCTATGTTAAATATATTTGTCTATTCTATGGAGTTTTACTAAAAATCTAAAAAAACACCTCTCAAATTCAATACGTTCAGCATTTCTTTTAGTATTATCAAGAAAATGTGTATCAAATAAAATAATTGAAGTTCTCGTTAAATGTTGTCTTAATTCATCTATTTTGTCTGATAATTCTGTTAAAAGAGCATCAGCTTCTCGAATTTGCTTTAAATTAAAAATTATTTTTTATTTTTTAAAGAATTATTCTCACTGTTTGATTAATACTTTTGTGTGTTCTACTTTTTCTTTCAATTAAAACAGTTAATTCATCAACATGTTCACTTAATTGCCATTGTGAATGATTAAGTTTTTGTGTCTTAAAATGGAAATTTTAGTAAAAGGATTAATTCTATTAAAAAAATATTTTGACAATCAATTTTTTAAAAATCCCTATTAAAAAACCTGAATGGCAGCCCTTCTCAATCCATCATTTAAATGTCCAAGTCCATCAAGAGAACTTTGAACACTTTTATTAAAAACTTCATTTCCGAACAAACAAGCACCCATAAGTGAAAAACATAAAACGCTGACAATAAATAAAGCTAAGGAAAGTCTGTCAATACGTTTTCGAGAATTTCGTTGTGGACCATTAGAACGATGTGCAAAACAACATTGGGCTACCCAAACAATTACTGTTGCCAATAAAAATAATAATGCTAATGCAAGTCCGAATGCGCAAAACACAACGAGGGACTTAAAAAAATTTTGTATTAAGACAGGGGATAATAAGAAATTAAATTATTAAAATTAAATCAAAAAATACCTGCATATATTCTCCATTTGGATCAATATCGAAAGGAGTATCATTCCGAAGTCGATTAAAACGAAAATCAAAATGGGGCAGATTATGTATTAAAATTAATAGTTTATCAGCGAAATTTCTTCCGCTCATGGCGGAAAAAGTAGAAAATATTAATTAAACTTTATTATATTAGAAATAATCCTAAATTGTGATAAATAAAAATATTAAAGATTGTATAGAGATTTTTTAGTTTTAGTGGAGGGATGGGGGAAGAATATCTTCATCCCAAAGGATGTTGAAGAGGGATAAAGAGATTCTCCTTCTTGACGTAATTCATCATAAAAAAAGGAGGAGTTCAAACTCGGTAAATAATTTTTTAAAGTACTACATACTAATGAAAGGTATAAGGATTGAAAATAATATATAAACAAGAATAGTTTTCTTTGCGCAATTTTTTAAAATATTTAACACAAAAATATATATTTTCAAACAATTCTTCCCGACCTATTAAAAAGTATTATTATACACACAAATGACTAATTGCAAATAATATATTCCCAGACATACAACCCTTCCAATCGATCGGTTCCACCCAATAACGTTCACCTTAAACCTCTACTACTACCCTATCTCCCCAATCTATCGTCACTCTCTTCCAATAAATAAATAAATGTTCGTCTACCTACTATCCCCAAAAATAGCCCCCAAAACACTCCAAACCTTTCTTTACTAAACGAATTTTTTTCTTTATTTTTCCCATTTTTTATCCTTATTTCTAAACCAAATATTACTAGATTTATGCATAAAATTTGGAAAATTAAATAAAAGATTAAAGAAAAATATTTAAAATTAAAATAAATTAGAAATATCATTTTACTTTTCCTTTTAAACTCTTAATAAAGTGGAAAGAAAATTATATTTATAGTTTTTATTTGCAATTAAGATTATCTTATTTTGCGAAATAAAAAAACTAAAAAGATAAAATGCTTAATATTTGTGTTAAACGGATTGAATGGAAAAAGAGAATCGACTGGAGATTTTGTACTTTTTTTTGTTTTTTAAATATTTATTTTTCAAGTTTATGTCTGAAAACTTCTTTTATAAATTAAAATAAATATTCCATTCCTTTGGAGGATTAATTTTGATCAAAATAAATAAGGAAATTAAAATAATTGAGAAAATAAATATATTTTAAAAAATTAAATATTCGTGAAGATAATTTGTGATGAGAATATAATTTAAAAATTTATTAAAGGCATGACAAAACTTTAAACTTTTAAAAAAATTTAAATAAATTTTTGATAAAAAACAGAAAGTTTTTTTAATAACATTTGTTTTAATTTGATAACCTAAATGGGGACAACCCCGTATATCGAAACCCTATATATCGACACCCTGTATATCGACACTATATTGCGAATGACCCTATATATCGAATAGAAAAATTTTCGAGGAACCTTGTCCCCGCTATCCACGGAATTTGTTCCCATTTCGCGGGACATCCACGGAACTTGGACCCGTTCACTGGGATTCGCGGAAAAGATTCCCCGCTCTTCGGAACTTTTTCCCCATTCCACGGAACACGTCCCCCATCCCATAGAATATGTTCCCCTTCCTCGGAACAATGTTTCCCGTTCCTTGACCTCCCGTTTTGTGAATTTCCATGAAATTTTTCTATTCGATATATAGGGTCATTCGCACTATAGCGATTCGATATATAGGTCATTCGCAATATAGGGTGTCGATATACAGGGTGCGATATATAGGGATATATGGGGTATGACTCAACCTAAATAATTAAAATATATTTTTTTATTTGTCATCAATCAGTTTAATATTTTTTCTTTCAATAATATTCCCATCAAAAAAAAACTTTCTTTTCAGCTTCTTTTTTGAGGTGTACTCTTATTTTGCAAAAAAAACTTTTTAAAAGTAATCTTAAAATATTTTACGAGAAAAATAAAATTGGGTATTTCTTTTAAATTATTTGATTGACATAAAAATATTTATTTATTATTATTTTCTATTAAAATATTTTTAGAGTACTTTTTACTTATAAAAATTCTTTTATTTGGAAAAAAATATTTTAGAGGTGAAAATGAGGTTATTTATTGAATATGTCCTTTTATTTAAAATATTTATTTACTGTTTTGTGAATATGCGCGGGATTTGCACAGTTCAATGCACTTTTACTAATTTTATATTTATATTTAATAGAATTTGAAGAAAAGAAATTTTGATTGAAAAAGAATAAAATAAAAGAATTGATCAAGCAGAAAAAAGAAAGAAAATAAAATCTTTAATTTTACAAAAATTTTTGTTTAATAATTAATTTCTTTGTTTAAAAAAGTTTTCTTCCCTAAAGTATAAGGAAGTGAGGGAGGAGAATTATCAGAGATATTTTATTAGGCCATTTATGGAAAATGGAGGGACTTCAACGGGACTTCAAAGAAATAAAATAAAATATAATTATGAGGAAAAGAATTTTCCAAAATAGAAGAGAATATAATAAAATTAATTTTATCAGTAAATCTATCTTCATATATTATTTATATAATAAAAGGCACATTTTAATTCCAGTTAAGGTCAAAGAAATGTCCTTCTATTAGTTCAACTTCAAAGTATATCTTTAATTATTTGCCTTGAAAAGATATATTTCTGTTAAAACATTTTTGACAATTTTTATTTAAAAAAATTTTAATTAAATTTTTAAACAAATTCAAAATAAAATTAATAAAATTCATTAAATAAAAGGCAATAGCTTCTGCGCAATATATTATTTAAGATAAATTGATGACAGCTGCTTTTTATTTTAAATATTTATTTTTGACTTTACTCAATTGAATATAATTTATTAGAAAATAAAATAATTTTATTTGAAAAAATTTAAATAGAAAAATGGGAAAAAGTATTATTTTTTACTTTCTGATATTTTTAAGAGTTAAAAAATTGTCATAAATATTTGAAGAAATTGTAGAAATATGTTTGAATTTTAAGTAAATAAATAAATAAAATATCAGAGATGGGAAAAGCGAAAGGCGAACATTTTTAATGTTTTAATCTCAAAAAGAAAATACATATTTATTTATAGAAAATTTAAAAAAAGGAACAAATGAATGAATTTGCCAAAACCAATAAATTTAAAAAGAATAAAGAAAAATTTAAAATTAGTTAAAGAAAAATTCTGGCAAAAAAAAAGTTCTTTGTTAGTAAATGATGCAAACTAACTCTTTTTATTTTGTTAAAAATGCGCAAATTAAATTAGTATTTACTACAAAAAATATATTCGTTATATGCGTCATTTGACAAAAACTAAATAAATATATCCAATAAAAATAAATATAAATATTTACCCAAAAAATAATTATTTTGTTGATTAACTTTAAAGAAAATATTAAATTAATTTTAAAGGGAAAAGCTAAGAAAAATACAAGAAAAAAAGGATAGCTTGGCTTTAAAGCTTTTGGCCATAAAAATAAAAAAAAAAAGAAAAAGAAAAGAAAAAACCTGTCCAAGCAAATGAAAGAAAATTTTCTCGCTTTTTTTATTCTTTGCTCGTTTTTTATTTACTCTCTCCCCCCCATTACAGGCTTCCACGCTTTTTATTATAATATACAAGCATTGCTTTAGTAGTAAATATTTATTGGCCAAGAGTTAGAAAATAAAAAGGTAAAAAGAAAAGAAATCGATGATTTTAGAATAATAATTTTTTTTATTAAAATTTTGAAGGCTTATTTTCAGAAATCCAGAAAAACTTGATGAAAAATAGTCCATAAATGATAATATTTTTATTATACCTAGTAAAGTCAAGATATGTATATTAAATGCCAAATAGACATTTAATATAAAATATATATTTTCTCCTTCTTTTACCTTCATTTACTTACAATCATTTTACTTTAATTCATTTCCTTAAACTAAATTTAATTTAATTTTCTGTTAAAAAAGTTTTAGTTAAGAAAATGAATAAAAAAATAAGCGAGAAAAATAATAAAATTATTTAATTTAAAAAAATAAATGGACATATTCACCACAAAAACAACCTCTAAAAATGTCAAACATCCAGAAAAAGTCCAAAAGTTTTTTTTCTTTTTATTTTTATACATCTCACATTACAACAATTCTTTCTCAGAGAGAAGCTTTTCATTGTTTGCATGAATGAATTTATGCGGAGAATCTTTGATGTGTTAGAATTGTGTAAAAAACATGGAAAATGTGGGGCAAAAATAAATTGAAAAAAAAATTAATTAATTAATTGTATATTTAAAGGGAAACAAAGAATTATTAAAAATAATTAAAAATTTAATAAAATTTAAAAGAAGTAATCAAAGATTGGGAAAAATTCGGTATATTATAAAATGGACACAAACTTATTTATTTCTTCCTCTAAACTAAGCCCTTCTAATTAAAAATATATAAGTAAAAATTAAAGTTTGAAAAATAAAAAATATAGAAAATAAATAAATAAATTCTTGTTGTCTATCACTAAATTGGTTTATTACTTTTTAAATATTTTTTATTTACAAAATTAAAAATGCACATATGTAAATAATAGGTAAAAAAGCCATTTATTTAATATTAAAGTAAATAACGTAAAAAATCTCATTTAAAAAAAATAAAAATGTATAATATAGTAGAATATATTAACATAAAGCACTTTACTATTTAATATACTTTTTTATCCTTTTACTCCGTTTAGGATTGCCTGTGAATATCTAGTTTTTTAGATAAAATTAAAAAGATTAAACAAAATAAGCAAAAATAATTTGACATTTTTTTATAAAAATTTGAAAAATAAAATCCACAACCTATGGCATCGTAAGTTTGGATAAATGAATATATTTGCTGAAAAATATAAATATGAGATCGATGGCCGTTATAATGATTGAGTGTGCATTTGGGGGACATTTGTGGGAGAGAAAGGATTTTGTGTTTGGCTGCTGTGCAAACGACCCAAAGCAAAGAATGGACAAAAAGGAGCGGCAGGAAGATGACCGCTGTGAAGGGAATGACCGGCATATATCTGCCATTTTGTGCAGCATCGGGAATTTTGAAGAGAAGGAAGAATAAGTAAAATATATTTTGCTAAGGCTTTGCCTATAGTAGTATTTTTAGTTAGAAAATAAAATAAAAGCGTGAAATACTCGACCGTTTTTCTTGGCAGGGAAATGGCCTCTGGGCAATAATAAAGAGAAAATTGTGCCACGGCACTAAATACTACTTTATATAAAATGCTTGGGTTATATTAAATATTTTAGGTATATATTGAGATTAAAAAATAAAAAGAAAAAAAAAACTCTGGAAGTTGAGGAAAAAAATTAAATTTTAAAGAAGAGACAGAAATGTAAATATTTTTTTTGTCTTTTTTTGTGGATTTGTCTTAACAAGAATTATACAGTAAATAGAAAGAAATAAAAAAATTTAAAATAAAAATTGTAAAATTAAAGCAATTAAAAATATTCTAAATAAAACTTACAAACCAATGAATTCACTTTTTTCCCTTTTTTTCTCCCCTATAGATTTAAAATTGATTTTAATTTTTTATTTGCGCATCCACACATTTGCCTTTTACCAGCCAAATGTCAATTTTACATTAAGTGCCCTTTTCTGTCAATGATTTTAGAAAATTTTTTGCCGATAAAAACCTGTTTTGTAATTATGAAATTTTATATGATTTGCACTCGAAATTCTTTTATTGTTCTCTTTTTTAAAATTTTTACTTAAAAGTGCGCAACATTGAAAATAAAGGTCAAAAAGAAGAATAAAACTTTGAAAAGAATTTAAAAGATTTTTTTGGAAGATTTTGGATTCAAAATATTTTTAATTAAAAGGATTAATAAATATTTAGGAGAGATATTTTAGATAAATAAAGACATAATTCATTAATTATTATTTTTAGAATTTATAATAATTTATAAAAGATAGATAAATATATTTTTATTTTCTGTAAAATTTTGGGTATTAATATAACCGAGTCAAATAAAAAAAACAATTTTAAATTGGAAAAAACAAAATTGCCATATTTTTTAAAAATAAACTACTAAAACCTATTTATCCTCCAAGGAAAATAAACTAAATAAAAACTAAATATTCTTTTTGTTGTTTAAAAAAATATAAAATATTCTTTTAAAATTTAACTAAAAAATTATTTTTAATAAAATATTTTTTTCTTTATTTTTCCCACCCATTTATTAAAAATTTTAGAAAATAAAAAAGACCGGAAAAAGAATTAAAGTGAACAATAAAATAAAAATGAACAATTTTGAAAAAAGTTTGGCTTTAATTTTTTAAAGCAAAAGAATTAAGTTTTAAATTCAAATAAAAGTTTTAAAAAATTGTTAAAAATATTAAAAAGTAATAAATCTACTAAACTTTTTATTCTATCAAAATAAATAAATGAAAAATAATTCAAATGTTAAAAAATGTGTCCAAAAAAGGAAACAAACTTTTCAAAGAAATGAGCAAAAAGGAAAAATAAATTAATTTTAATTTATTTTTTTGGGGGAAAGGGTCGAAAAGTGCATCAAT
This sequence comes from Meloidogyne hapla, assembly GCA_000172435.1. Classification (NCBI taxonomy): domain Eukaryota; kingdom Metazoa; phylum Nematoda; class Chromadorea; order Rhabditida; family Meloidogynidae; genus Meloidogyne; species Meloidogyne hapla. Next base: position 15,297 of record ABLG01001885.1, read on the forward strand.
TCCTTTATTTTCAAAATCCTAAAAAATTATTCTCTTTTAATTCATTGCTTCTTTCCTGTCCATGTATTCATTGTACGATTAAATCCAAAATATTCACAAAAAGCATTTGCAGCTTTTGTTGGAAATATTCTTTAAAATAAAATTAAAAATTAATTATTTATTTAATTACCCTTTTAATGCAATTAACAAATATGTTGCTCTAGGTAAGTAAAGCTCATCTGCATCTGTCAATACTGCATCAATTATTTTTTTGACAACATATTTTGGATCAAGAATTGGAAAAATGTAAGGATTGCTAAAATTTAATAAATAAATTATTTTTTTGGAGAATTTAAAGAAGTATTTGTCGAGAATTTAATTAAAAAAAATAAATTTCTAACAAAGTTTTAACGCCATCAAACATTCCAGTGTTTACATAATAAGGGCAAACAGTCGTTACAGTTATAGGCAATCCTTGACTTATTAATTCTGAACGAAGTGCTTCACTAAGACCAACAGCTCCATGTTTGCTAGCACAATAGTCAACTAAACCACTAATTCCTGCCAATCCAGCCAATGAAGCAACATTGACAACATGGCCTTTAAAAAATAAAAATATATTTAAAAAGATTCAATAAAATCTTGCCTTGACGTCTTTCAATCATTGCAGGAAGAAATGCTTTAATTGTCTAAAAATATTTTTAATTATTTTAAAAAATATTTGTTTTCAATTAATTTACATAAAAAAGAGCATTGCAATTAACGGCCATAGTTTTTTCCATTAATTCATCTTGACAATCAAAAATCTTTTTTCCACTAACAATACCAGCATTGTTAACAAGAATGTCTATATCTCCAAATTCTTTTTTGACTTTTTCAGCTAAAACATAAATTTGTTTTCTGTCAGTCAAATCAATCTTATATGCTGCTGACTTTAAAGAAAGTAATTATTATTTTTTTAAAATTAAATCCCAAATAATCAAAACTCATTAATATGAACTTTTGAGGTATTATTTTAAGTATATCGTGTAATCAGCCTTATTTAAAGCTGATCAATTAAATTTAATGGGGGCAGAATGTAATTAATTAAAATAAATTAAAATTTGGATAATATTATTACCAGCTATTTATCAAAAGTTAATTAATTAATTATCAAAAAATAAACTCACTTCAATGCCCAAACCATCAAGAATTCCTTTAGTTTCCAAATTCATCTTTTCGTCAATATCCCAAAGCACAATACGTGCACCAAGTTTTCCAAACTATTTAAAAAAATATTTTATTTTTTTTTAAATTTATTTTTAATCACCTCAATAGCCATTAACCTTCCCATTCCACTTCCAGATCCAGTAATTAAAATAGTCTTTCCTTTTACTGATTTTTTTGGTAAAAATTTTGAAGGCAAAATTGATTTAATCATAGCCAAAATTGAAGAAATAATAACAATCCAAAGCATATGAAAAAATTGAGAAAAATGTTGCACAGCCATTGCACTCGGGAATAAAATAAAAGCTAAAAAAGAAATTTTAATAAAATAAAAAATTAAAAAAAAATTTTTTTTTTTAATTTTTTAAAGGTAGAAAAAAGGGCATAAAAAAGAACAATTCTTGGGTAAAATATGCAAAAAACAATAGGAAAATCAATAAAATATCCAGCCAAACAGGCACATTTACTCTCATTTTATTTTTATTATTTTACAGATGTGAGCAATTATTACACACAAACTAGCCATTAAATAAATATTTATTGGCCGTATTTTTATCGGAAAAATTAAATTTCATTTTAGTAAATACTACCCTGACTGTTTATATATTTTAAGGGATTGCTTTGGTTGAAAATAAAAATAAATGATAATTTTTTGGAAAGAAAAATGATAAATAATCTTTGAAAAATATTAGAAAAGGGAAGTTTGTTGTGGAAGTCGTTGAATTCCAAAAGAAGATTTTTTCGCACTCTTGAACTTCCTAGTCACGAGGAATGAAAAAAAGTTTTTTAAAGAAATCTGTTAATTTTTAATTGTCTTTAAATTGTTTAAATTAAAAACACAAACTATAAAAAACTTTACAATTTCCTAATTTAATAAAAATGTTTGTGTAATTTTAAACTTTTATTTTATAGACAGACTTTTATTTTATTATTTTATTTATAGATTTTTAAAAAACTAATTTAATTTAATGAACTAAAAAATTACAAATAAAAATGAAGAATTTTTTAATTAAAAAAATAAATTCACCTACCACAAAATAAAATAATAGCAAAAATTGTAGTATTATTCCATTGATTAATATTTTTATCTAAAACATTGTTTGACAAAGTTGTTAAATTTGTTTTGTTAATAGATTCGAGAATTTCCATTTTTTGTTATTTAATTTAATGCTAAAAAGAAAATTAGTTTAAAAAATAAAAATAAAGGAAGAATTTATTTTTATGGAAAAATTTTATTTTTTGTTTTGAGAAGAGAAAAAGAAGAAACAAGAAGAAAAAGATATCTAAAAGATTGGTTTTTGAAATTAGCGCGATTATTTGCAATTAAATGCAAAATGGAATATTTTGGCATTTTTCTTTTAAAATTGAAAAAGTTAAAATATTTTTGTTTGAAAAATTTTTAAATGTTTTTTATTTTTGTTTTCAAACACAAAATATAAAAATTTTAGATGAGATTCTTGCATTTTAAATACCTCCATATTTTAATTAAAAAATAAATATTTATTTATAAAATTTTGCAAAGAAATAAAATAAATTATTATTTTAATTTGCACTTTATTTTCTTATTTAAAAAAAAAGTTTATATTTTTACTAAATTTGTAGGTGGAATGAAATAAATATTATTTATTATTTTTTCGAATGCTCAGTTGATTGAAAGAGCTTTTTAGTAGATATTTGGAAATATTTTAAAAAAAGGTGGTTGGAAGGGTTGCGCGAGAACAGCAAAAGACCTTATAAATTAAATAAATATATAATCTTTCCGAAATCATCGATCACAAACACACACAAATACCTTTCCAAACACGAGACTACTTCAAGAAAAAGGATAAAGAAGGGTAATTTAATAAGGGTGGAATATTAGAAAAATATATTAAATTTATTAATTATTTAGAAAAAATTTAAATATTCAATTAATTAAAATATCAATTTTATTAATATTTTAAAATATTAATAAAATTATTTATAAAAAAACTTAGAAAAAAAATTAAAAATATTTTTTTAATTTC